>MU949126.1:0-10583 GCA_036418165.1 Cooperia oncophora
TGGCAGGACGTGATAACAGCTGATAAGCTGTTATCACGTCCTGCCACCCACCAACTGATAAACTTCAGCACCGGTGCCCAAGGAACAATGGTTAGAGGCTTCGTGAGTCAAGTATTCTATCCCTTAGCGATATGGTTACGACCGCTAAGCTCTCGAGTTTCGACGAAAATTAAAAGCCCTGGAAGCTGCTCAACGGAAGTACTAGGATGTGAGAAATGTGAGGATATTTCACCATGATATCGATGTTATTACCATCGAAAGTCTTTCAACCGCTAAGCTGTCCTATTTCCAACGGATGGTGAGTGTTTCTTAGAAATGTGATAAGCACCAGACATTAGCAAACGTTCATTAAATAGGAGAATCATAATGAAATAGGCCGTATTCTAAAAAATTGTAATCGGGCGAAGTGTTCGGGGTCAATACAGGAATCCTGTCAGCGCAGTACCATTACCATAGGTTCAACCATACGCGCAGTAGTGCGCGTCAAGCTTGTGATTCTTATAACAGACTTCAATTTTCTAATAAATTCAACGAAAAGATGTGTTCTACAAGCTCACTCAAACCTTTAAACGACCTGGGAATGGTACTGCGACGGAGATGTGGATTTTTCGCATCGTCCGAAACCTGTCGCAACAAAGTCACAACGGAAAATTTTTTCTGGATAGTGGGCGTGAGAAAAAAAATGAGGTGCTTTTAGAGAAGGGAAAGTGTTCTAGATTCACGCACTGTTCTTGGTTTCTTGAGAGATGACATCTGAAGAGAGTTATGGCTGTTCAGAGCGAGGAAACTCTTGGTTGACCATGAAATGCTTCAGCCTAACGGAGAAAGCTCTCCAAGAACAATGAGTTTCAATGCGTCTAGACCTAGTCAGCAATTTAAAAACCGGGAGCTTCACAACTAACCGCTTTCCTTTGCGTGTGCTTTATGAACAAGCAAACAGTAACCAACAAACAACAAGAGCAAAATCAGCCCATAAATAAGAGAAAGATGAGTTCATAACAATGAAAAATCAGAGAAGAAGCAGAAACAATGGAGAACCAGAGGAATTATTGTGGGGAGGATGCGGCACATATCGCTTCGTAGCAAATTCCGAAAGGTATTTCAATGGAGCACCTTTTGTTTCGAACAGCCATAACTTTCAAAGTAACCGTGAGTTGGGAAAAAGAAAATGCTGTCGTAAAAAGCTGAATTCTGGGTTCGTGGGTACTGGAAGGTCCATTAGCGCAGTGACTTCGGGAAGTATGCTTGTTGAGGACTCGTTGGGGATTTTAAAAATTACGTGCAAATTTGGCGTTGAACGACTGGTGACTTCCTTCCAAGGCAGCTGTTCGGAAAAGCAGGAGCCATTTTGGGAAGAGGACGGTTTATCCTTCCTGAAATTACTTCTGTACAAAATCCAAATGGTGGTCGAATTGATTCTGTACAAAATATGATAAAGATGAAGACAAGTTAAGGATTCAGTAACATTTAGTAAGGAAAGGCTGAGGCGCCCGAACGGATTCTCTTGTGAAACAGAGGTGCATAGTCGTTTGTTCAAGGCCAGCTGGCTTATCTCGGATGCGCTGTGCTACAGGCTCCTAGGCAGAGGTGGTCGAATGGTGTAAATTATGCTAATGCTTGTCCATACAACCAGATGACTTTACAGGGAACAGAAAGCTCCTTCCTTTCACGACAGTACTCTTCGAAGTTACACATTTTCAGTGGTCTGTTCCCGCTATATTCCTTGTTGCCGTAGCCTCCCTTCTCTTCTAAGCTACCAGTTTCCTTCTTGTCATTGCGGAGTGAAACGGAGCATTCGTCTCGTGTAACTGTATCTCAAATGTGGAAACCATCTTAGAGCTTCTACACATGCTATTCGAGTCTCACATGCATGTGGCTTGATTAATTACGCTTTGTTTTCATGAGCTCATTCTGAACCAAGTCCGCTTGTGGGAGGTCGGCAACAGAATTCATGATCTTCTTTGGCGGAAGCGCAATAATCCAGTGTGCCATTCAAAGAAGGGGTTCCAGTTGGTATGGTTGCGTGAATCCAAGGCTCAATCTTCGGCGGTCCCCAAACGAGCAGTGGGAGAGAATGAGAAGAAAAGTGATGAGAAATGACGAGAATGATGTGAGGGTGCGGCTTGAACCCAATCTATTCTGATTCCCCTAAAAGACTATACATAAACTGAGCGAGGTCATCACCAGCTGATAGTGAAACATCTTCAGCTAATCTTGTCATAAATATCAATCACATGCATCATTTAATACAATCTAATACATGTAGAAGTAACGGCAATGAAGCATTTCCAGATCTCTCCTCATGCTCGTTAATGTATATAGCCGATGCAATCTACCTCGTACTGAAAGGGTTTGAAATTACAAGGGTGAGTAATACTTTCAACAATTTTCCATTTTTTTGTTGGCCTCCAGATTTTGGTTTTTGTCTTGTTGCAGGTAAGCTTGAGGAACAATTCCCTGAAAAAATTTCCGAAGAAGATCATCAGCAAATTTCCGAACCTCACCAGTACGTTCAGTTTTTCATTATTAAGCTGTTGACGAATAAATGAGCTGAATAAATCGCTGTCTTTTGAAAAAAGCATCATGAATTGATAGTATCTGATTCCAGTCCTCAATGTGGAAGGAAATGAAATCACCGAATTCCCAGATGAGTTCGAAGAGCTGACCTCGATAAAGGGACTTAATGCTGCCAATAACAGACTAACTGCGGTGCCCGAAGGAGTGTTCAGCCTGAAGCACCTTGCCATCCTCGATCTCTCTGGAAATCTTATTGAAGGTAAAGAAACCATCGGGCTTTTTTATGGTTTTGAATTTATGGACCAGGAAGTGGCTTTATCTGTTGAGCATAACCTTATTTCAGATGTTGATGCCGATCGCTTGTACAGCTGCTGTCCTTCCTTAGTTCAGCTGAAACTGTCGGGGAATCCGATTAACGAGGAAGCGAAGAAAAGACTATCCACTTCATCACTGAAACCCGCGAAGATTCTGCTAAAATTGGATTGAGAGGAGCAGAACAGCAGATAATCTATGAAGTACCGGTAAAAATGCTCACGCACACGTCTCCAATTGAACGTGGCCTCGCTATCAAAAAATAAACTGGTAAACGCCAACAGTATACTTTACGTCATAAAAAATTGGTATCGAACTGGTTTCGTCTTCAAACCATGAAGCTTTGGACACAACTGTTCTCACGATAGAGTGATATTGAAAGTGAATAAGATCTGCGCAAAGTAGTTTATATGACTGTGTTTGCATACGGTGTGAATGAACCTGTTACATTGTACTGTGAACTAGCTCTCGAGCGAGCAACTGAAAACCGTTTATGTATCCTTAAACGTTGTCTGTTAATTTAGTAATATTGATAAGGATGAGGCAAATAACAGTACGATTTCACCATCAGTTCTACCCTGATGCATTTCGAGTAATTAGTAATAAAGAGTAAGCAAGTACGTGAATGTCATTAGTAATAAAGAGTAAGCAACTCCGTGAAAGAAAGTAGTGGAAGCTGAACCGTAGTATAAACTGACCAGCCGTGACTTCGTGATCTCATTCAAATCTAGGTGGCTGTGTCAGTGTCTTCTTGATCTTTTCGACTACTATCATCGGAGCCGTAGCTTGGAGAAATGTATGAGCCTGCAAATATTTCCGTCCTATCAAGTTAAAAATGTAGTGAAGGCGACGAAGCGGAACTTAGAAGAGGTGTGGTTTGCTTTTCGAGTACATTTGTAGCATCCTACTCATACTCACTGAGCACGAACATATTGAGTATTTTGTCAGATTGTAAATAATAGCAATATTCAGGGTGACTAAGAAAGATGCTATTCTCAAAAATCCTTTCATAGACGCTTAAGTGATGTGGTGAATGGAGACTCAATCTTCGAACCCTTTCTTCAATCCTGTGCCTTCAGATTCCATCCAACGCGTGTTTGGACCCCGCTATGTCATGAGCGAAGCGTTTTTGGTCTCTCCTGTGTGGCACATTCGGTTGAACAGAATGTCCTGCACCACGGATGAATTGATGGTATGACTTCACTTGCACCCAATGACTCTCACTTATCTCGCGAGCTATTTGTCCACCCCATAAAGTGCACACCAAATAAGTGGGTCACCTTCGTTTTAAGATGGAAATCAGTTGCTGTTTTAGCAGGGCTTAGGACCAAAAGCGGATGGTAAGTATGAGGGGTAGACCGATAGATCTGATGTATGTGGATTTCTTTATTTTTCGACGAGTCTCTGTTAACTCCTTCACAACTCCACCAAAACATGAGGAACTTTCTTATCGTTGAAGTTCCTTCCAGCTTCAGCAAAGCCTAATTCTCCTTACCGCAACCACTGATCCCTGCTGATACCGTTGACGAATAGGAATCAATGTTTCGTGAAAATATCTGAGACCGCGCTCGTGCAAGCCCTACATTTAGGCTACAGTAGTTACAGAATGCGAACGGGAACTCCTAGTGCTAAAAGCTTCTAATGTTCCTCTCTGTGTATACCAGACCACTCATAATCAAATGCGATTAACAGTTTTGATGATCCGATTTGTCTTTGTTAAAGGCAGTGCCCGCGTTCAGTTGAGATTTCCTCTCCCTTCGTGAGCAGGTAGTCAGGTCCGCAGAGGCAGCGATTACACCACTTTCGCGGCGCAAAAACGAGTGAGGAGGCCCACGATGCCGTCGTTCCTCTCATTGGCCCAACCCTCAATCATTGACACCGCTTCATCGTTTCTAATGGTTGCCCTGATGGTGCGGTTGTTCTGCTACTAACTCTCTCCACTTCGAATGGTGAGAGTGAGGTGATAAGGGAAAACAGCTGATACCAACAAGTGAGAACTCGTGCGACCACGGCCTCTTTTCGCCTTATGCACGTACAACCTCAGCTCGGATGGGGTTCTAAATAGGGCCTTTCCTATGATTTCTTTTGATTTTTCTTCACTAATGGGTTACTTGCTACCTTGTTATAACTATCTGAGCCGCATAACTCATCAAATTTGAATGCGGGCTCAGCCTTTAAGTTCAACGTGCCCGTCGCGGTAAAGAACTTCAAAAATCGGTCTCAGGTTTCCCAGTGCGCTAAGCTCTTCCGAATATACGGCATTCAGTTTTCGGGCCTCACAACTCCAATCCGTAGAGTAAATTCACATTGATCCGATTTGATTTTAGTGAAGGCGCATTGCTTTTCTTCCCTTGAAAAGCTGGTCACGGTAATTGCTTCCATTATGCAGACAAACCACTCGTGGAGAAGACCTATCTTATAACGAACTACATTTGTGAAAATTAGGTACAGCTGTACCACTGAACCATAACAGGTCAGGGGTAACAAGAGCAGAGGTGTACTTATTGTTAAGTAACCACTATCGACGCATAAAATCAGGTTTTCCATAAGATAAGATTAGATCTTTGAGATATGTGATTGAATTTGATCGGTGTAGCTGCATTCATACCGAATCTGCTGCGGAGATTCGACTCCCCCTCGAACGTTGCCTCTCATATGAAAGGCGACAACACCCATATACCTCATGTGCTGGCAGTACAGGAGCAGGTACGTTGAATTACATAGTCCAAATCATTTCAAGGAAAGCAGTTCCGGATGACATCCGTGCAAATTCAGTGTTACAAATCAGTTACATGTAAATATAAACTTAGGGCTGCTCGACTACTGCCGTATTCTTTGCATTCATTCCACCTTACTCTTTACCCGTGTCTAAAGCACGTCAGTCCGATCTCTGCCACTGCTTCTGTATCAGGCATAAACTGTCCTCTGCCTGAGTCAAAGATGACACTCTCTGAGAGATGGTGCATTGTGGGCAGCTCAGGCGTTCTACGATGGCGGTTCATGAACCGTTTTCCGTGTTTTTGCTGCTCATTTGAAGTGCACTTCTGCATGATAGCGAGAGACGAAGATGAGAACAATCGTCGCCTATCTACAATGAGCTCAGGCGATGAAGCGGTGCCCGTTGGTACTTATTGCTAGCTGGGGTTTGAAGTCTAACTTAGACCTGTTTATTAGCCATTTATTGTTGGCACTGAGTGTTGAAGAAGCAATCGACTTGATCGGAATATTGCTTAAAATTTCTAAAGCCGCTTGGATACTAGCATTCACACTAAGAGTGTAGGGCTACCAAAGAATAGAAAAATCCAGTAGTACGAGACATGGATATCTGAATGCTTGGAGAGGAGTAAACTCATCATGATCGAGGATCACCAACGGAAGCTTACAAATTCAAGAATGGTGCCACGTTGTCCATGATGAGTCGTATCGAATTCAATCGTATCTCATTATTATTTTCGCGCCTCCTTTGAGTCATCAGTTTAATGCTCCATAAGAAATAATATGAATGTTTTTCTTGTGGTAGCTTCGTATTGAGCACTTGGAAAGACTTCGCTCGGAGCATAAGTAGAAATTTAACTAATAGTTTTATTTGTTTTGCTACAGTTTAATTCACGATGAAAAATATGCCTAATGCGGTGTAACGCATTAACTTGCTGCGCGTGAGTAAAAAAACATTTGGTTCCAAGATCTTGTTCTCTACAGATTCAGTAAGTGTATTCCCCTGACTGCAGATGTATTATTAATTTAAGTTCTTGTTCCTGTAATTTGATTTTTCTCGTTTACTCCTGTTCGCTACGATCATTGCCGAAAAGAAACGACAAAAAAACTTCAGCGATACTGGTAGGACAACAATACAAAGAAAAGAAGTGCAAGAATTCTGAAGGAAAGCAAGGTAAAAAGAGGCTGGAGCACCGTAGTATCGGAGCGCGTTTGTAAATGTGGCGCGTCACTGCGCGTTACAGCGCGCCGACGCGTGACGTCGCGAAGTCTGAACGCTGCCATAGAACGAATAAGTGAATTTGCACAGTGGCGAAAACAATATAAGAATAAATATTTTGAAGAGTATCAAACCATCGTCATGCCAGTGTGACTGGAGGGTAGGAACAGCAGTGCAACGTCGTATGATGTAAGGGAAGGACAAACGGTTGAGTTCACATCTTCAATGAAACGAATGGAATTTTTGATAAGGCTGAGTTTAAATGAAGCTGTGTAATGTTAATTCATTGCATGTGACCACATCATAACCCTTACATTATGTTGCTCTCCAGTCTTGTCGTATTATTCTCGTAACTGATGGGCCTTGATTGTTCGGCGTCCGTCGAACGGCACGTACCAAATTGTACAACTACAAACCAAGCTCTTACACATTTTCCTCTTCGCGTTGATGTTTTTCCGTAAGACAGCACCAGGAATCGTCTTTCGCAGGTTGTAGGGTGGTTAGAGTTAGAGTTCATTAGGTGTGGGAAGCGGAATACGAATGAAGAAAGGAGCGAAAGAAATTGCCGAAGACTTCTCAATAAGGTCCCATGTACAAAACTCGAAAAGGGCGGTTGCGCTGTGAAGTGAACTTCTTACCACATCAGTGACTCCCTTGGCATCCTATAGGTGAGACACTCATGTTCACGTGAACTAACTACATTTTGGCTGTAGCACCTGTGGCGCAAGCATAGATCTGTTTCGTCGCAAGCAGATCTGTTTCGTCGCAAGCGATTGCGATATTTGTGTTCACATGGTCAAAATTCCTCTGCAGACTAATATCCAGAAAGATCACGCAAATTAATTCAAGAACAAGAATTCGAGAGTTGTGGCAGAAAGGGGTAAACAGTTCCAAATTTTTTCCTGAGACAGCGACGGTGCATTTTCCATCCTTCGCACACAGCTTGGAACGAAAATCAAAGCAGACTCTCATATCAAAACAATAATAGTGCAATGATATAAAATTAAATGCAAAATAATGAGCGAAGATGAAGTAGTCACAATCAATGCTAAGATTTAAGCAGTTACCATCGCTATTAACCGTGTTACAAGAAAATTAGCGAGATGGAATTAGTTTCAGTAGCGGAACTGACCTGTCGTGCTTTCACAAAGAGCATCGAGTTGCGAGAGTGGAACATCCTCTGTAATTGGGGACTCCACCATCGTGTACATTAAAGGTCGGTAGATCGCGGACACTGTCTTTAAATGTTGCGCTTTGCCAACTCAAAGGGGTTTCTACACGTTGGTTGATCGCGGGCACTGCCTTTTATGCACGGTATCGTAAAATTCGAGATTTCACAGCTCCGTGAGCAAATTTGAGCAAATTTGGAATACAATACATTGCAGTGAGGCGGAGGTGGTGTAGTGACAAGTGGCGCGCTTACCACTCGCGCGGCGCCGGGTTCAAATCCCGGGTCGACTCCCGCCCAGGCCAACCAAGCCTTCTACCCCCCCCCCCCCCGGGGACGGTAAATTGGTACCAGATTCGTCTGGGAGGATAAAACACTGACTTGTACATCGGCTGGCCACCGCAAGTCATTGTATAGGCCACATCGCATTCAATAAGCCACTACGATTCTGAATGGAAGTAGAATGCGTGCCGCATCCCACAAAGGGATTGATCAACGGCGAAGACTTTATCCTTTATCCTTTAATACATGCAGTAAGTGCAGCTGCCCACTCGTAGTTTTTTTTTCACTGTGGCGGCGCGGCACTCATATGACTTGACAGTATAAGACGTGATAATTTGTTACTTCTCAGTAACAGTAGCACGGGTGCTATAGTGGGAGAATTAAGAGAAAAAAAAGGGAAATGTGTGATGAAAACCTTTGTTCTGTACTGCATTGGACGGAGATTTTCGGCAAGGTTCCGCTGGCATCGCGTCAACAACCGCACTGATAGATACGGCCGCATGTTTGCCTTCATATATCCATGTAACAACACTGTATATCAATTGTACTTCGTAAATGAGGCCATAAGAATGAGTACCAGCGTCCTGTGACTTTCCGGTCACTGCTGGAAAAGGCATCACGCGGAGCCTGACGAGGCGCACAACATTCATTCGTGCTGGGCGTATCGACCCTGTAAGCCTTATTGACTTACCATGCCACTTGTCTCAAATAACAGCATCGATTGTAAGGAGAGGATGACCTTGGCCAATGAAGTCAGCTGGAACTGGTACTCTTAACACGTTCGCGGCGGCGTGTACTCCCGGGAGTACACGCGCCTATTCGCTGGTTTTTGTATTTTATTTTCTTTTCCACTAACAATTGGATATAAATAATAATCAAACAATAGAGAAATAATATCCACACATTAGAAGAGGCGTGTATACCTGAAAAAATACTCAAAAACTTTCCTCTTTAGGCGGAACCGGGCATTCTTGGGAGTACACGCGCTTCGCTCGTTTTTTGACGATTTTTTCTTCTTTCACTGGCAATTATGAACAAATCATAAAACAAATAATATACAAGTAATACTAAGAACATTTCTCGTGTATTTTTTGGAACCAGGTGAGGCAGTAGTGGTTTTTACAAGAGGAACTAAGAACTTTCACAAGAATCAAAGTCTACATCCCCTTTGTGCGGTACCAGTGAACATCAAAAAGGGCAAGAAAGCTAGTTCATTTACCGAAACTTAGATAAAACTTGTAGAAGGGGAAAATGTGAAAAGAATGGCGAAAAACGGCTTTCGTGAATTTTTAGGCGTTTATGGTTCCGTCGCGAGCGCGCAACCATGAACGGGATGACTGCCTAAGTGTCGCCCGCCGCGAACGCGTCGCTCGACAAACGGGAGTTTTTGACGAAACGGCGCCGCCGCGAACGTGTTAACGTGGGATTATTGACCTCTCAAGAGGTCAGTGATTGATGAAACGCAGGAACATTCGCCATGTGAAGCTCTCCATGAACCTCGGCATTGTGATGATTGTGAGATATCCTGGTTGAACTCCACACGAGGTTGTTAATTAACCTTTATTGGCCTACGTTTCGGCGGGATCGCCTTCTTCAGAGCCACAACACAGTCCGATCTTCGAGACCAGCGAGCAGGCAGTAGGACCTCCTCGGACTGTTCTCTTCTGTTCTGAGGAACAGTCCAAGCAGGAGAATTCGTCTTCTGCGCCTCTACGGAACACACTGGAATTGGAAAAGCGTCCGCGAAACTGGAGGACGAGTCGGACTGCAACGGTGTTGCATCCAACGGAATGGCGTGTTCATGCCGAGAAATCGGAGAAAGGGATGGGATGATGAAGAGGGAGTGTCCTTGGCTTGGGCACTGCCCCCGACCTAATTGTCTGTAACACTTTCTTTGCAAGAGGAGCGCCTCAGAAGACAGAACACATGTGTAGGGTTAGATAAACAGACATAGACCGCGCATTCGTCAGAAGATTAGCTCTTAAAATTGTAAAGAACATTAGGACTGATTGACGGTGAACTGAACCCTGACCACAGGGCGCTTCAGGAAGCTGTTGCCATGAAGTCCCTAAAAAGATGAGGATGCGGATGGAGCGAAGAATAATGTGTTGCCTGAGGCCCGGTCTGTAGCAATACAGCTGATCCTAGGTTGTGTAAGGAAAGCACTGGGAGCGAAACGAAGCTGATCCAGAGGAGACATGGTAGCCTTATTCCAGAGCGGAAAACCAGGCAGGTAGTCAAGAAGAAGTAAGCGTATAAGGATGGAAAAAGTGAAGAAATCAAGAAAACCCTAGCTCTCCTACAAGAGTCGCAAACGACTCTCAAGGGCAACTGCAGCCAAGGTGTAGAAAATGGAATTCAAGTTGTTGT
>MU949131.1:0-15239 GCA_036418165.1 Cooperia oncophora
GACAGCGTCTACCAGCGTCCAGCAGCGTCTAGAGGGCTGGGAAGAGACAGGTATCGATTTAGCGTCTGCCAGCGTGCACTAGCGTTTACCAGCGTCTGGGAGAGTATGAATCGCGCCATGCTCTCTACCAGCAGTCTACCACCCTCCCATCTCGCCATACTATACCAGCTTCCTCCTACCCTCCTATCACGCCATACTCTCCTCTCTCGAGCTCGTAGACGCTGGTGCACGCCGGGAGACACTAGATTGATACATTTACTTTCCTTGTCCTCGACGTTGGTGACGCTTTCTGACACTGGCGCATGCCTGTAGACGCTAGATCGATATCCACACTTTCCTAGTCGCTGACTCTCCAGACGTTCGGAACAGGTGGACGCTATTGGTCGCTGATGTACACTGCCGCAACGTATGAACACAGCATCAGCTGGCGCCGCGCCAAGTTCAACCCCCCACCTCCTCTGACAGCGGACAGATCTATGTAGCGTGTTTATGGCTCTACTAGGGCAACGCGTTGTCGAAGGCGCCCGTATCACACTTTTTTCATCTAACTTCTTTGTTACTGTTTGTTACTTTCGAATTCATTTGCTTCTTTCGATTCGAAACGATCAGTGTTGTGATTGCTGCACCTTAATAGAGAAATGGGATAACCGCACACTTGGCTGTCATTCATCTAGCGACTGATACTCCATCATCTATAGTTGATGACGTCGCATTAGTAGGCCATTTTTAGGGGGGGGGGGAGCAAAATGAGCCCGACTCTAGCACCCTCACCCTTCCAATAGTGATCGATTGGGCTCCTTCATACTTTGTGGCAGCGTCCACCAGCGTCTGAGCGTCCACCAGCGACCATAGCGTTCCGAGCGTCTGGCAGCGCCAACATCTAGGAAAGTATAGATATCGATCTAGCGTCTGCCAGCGTCTGCCAGCGTTCGCGGGAGTAGAGGGTATGGGGAAGGAGGGTAGCAAACCGCAAGATGAAGCGTGGTGAAATTGCGGCATGTGCAACCGCGCCACAACTGCTAAAGCGCAGATTTATGCCACTCAGTGTACAATGTAGCGTCGTCGCACGATGCGGTTGCACACGCCGCAATCCCGCGACGGCCACAGCTGTTTGCTCTATCCTACTTCCCATACCTTCTACTCCCGGTCTGTTGAACGGACCCTCTACTCGCGGTTGCTGCTGAACGCTAGTGGACGCTGGCAGACGCTGGTCAGCGCTGGGAACGCGGCAGGTGAATTCATCCCAAGCTTCTTGGAACCGCCCGACCGATTGCAAGCATATCGATTTCTCCCTTCAAACCTCATATGGTCACTAATTCTCATATTTGCTTTAGATGAAACTGCCGAACACTTTATCAAGCAAGTAGACAGCGCCTGCACATTCCACAACGCCTCCACTCGGTTCGCTGATGGATATCGATTCGGACTCGGTATGACAGGTTTTGAATATCTTCTAAATATGCTGAAGATGACAATACAACGTCATATAAGTACATATACATATAGTACTATGGCCTTCCGTATACCGTGGCTTCGTGGGAGCTTTCAAAACTTAAAGTTTCCCCAAAGGTCAAGTACTTTTGACCCTGTTCTATATTATGAGTTCCTGTAGGGCCACTTCGTCGTAGTCGAGGGAGCTAACACCTGCATAGTCTTCAATAAGGATGTCGTTTGCCAAGCCACAGTGTCCCGTTCCTATCAGCGCTTTTGCGCTGGAGTTATTTTACTCGAAAGTAAGCAGCGTATAAGTCAGCCACCAGTGCACAATGACGGCCGCTTACTGAACCCCCCGGAGGCGAATGCAATGTTGTCAACTGTATGCAAAAGAGTAGGAGTAGTAAGTTTGAATAGATTGAGATCATTTTGTGTTGAGGCGCTGAGGTTGGTATTTCTACCGGACGAATACACGCTAGAGGTCCTGTTGGAGTTGAAGGACTTCTCACAACAAAATGGGTACTTCGCGGAGACGGTCATACTGTACAGGACTTCAAGCCGGTAATTAGTCACAACTGACTGGTACTTTTTTACTCGCTGCAAAATGTGCACTATTTTAGAATGGTCGCTACCACTATATACACGAAATGATGAATCCGTTGGAAGTCTACAGAGCTGTGGAAATGGTTCAAAAAACCGCATGAGAAGTCCGATCTATTCATAAACACTTGAAAAATACCGTAGTTGTTTGGGAAAAATACCGTACTAGTTGTTCGAACTATCATGAAAAATTCCTTGATTTTTCGGAATTAAACTTCATCATTCACTTCGTCAACTTCTTGCTCTTCATTATCCTTTGGAGTATTACAACTAGGTTGTTACTTCATTGTTTGTATCTGTTATTTATTCGTCCCTTGCTTGTATTAAAGTGGTCTGTCATAATTATATTGAAGAATAAATTGAAAACCCAGTTATGCTTTGTGTACCATACAGCCTCGGAAAGTGCAAAAGTCCAGACAAAGTGTGTTGACTATACGACAATTTCTCAAAACCCATGAGCTCTTCACGAGCGTGCGAATCGCGCGTCATCGCGAAGTCTGAACCCTGCTTGAAGTGCTCAGGCGACAGCTCTGCAGAGACCCTGTGCTTTTGTTTCAGCCACGAAAAGTAATTCAGAAATGCGCACATGCCTTACGGTGCTTCTAGCCTCGCTTGCTTGTAGACAGTCAGCACGATAATTTGGTACTCGGCCTAAAATGCTAGCAGGGCGCTATATAGTGGGAAAATGGCGAAAGAACGGAGTGAAACGGTCAAAATCCTGCGAAGAAAAAGCCTTCGTTCTTAGTGACTTAAAAATCAATTTCGGACGAGTTTCTCGTAGGCATCTCATACATCCATGCAGCACCTCGGCCGCTTGACACCAATCCCTTCACTTCATAATTTGCTTAGCAAATACGAGCGTCAGGAACGGTCGTCCATTTGTGGGCGGGCGGGCGTGGTGGGCGTTCGGGTCGGTATGTTGTAGCTTGATAGGGCCCTTATAAGGGTACCTTCCTTGGAAAGGGCGCTACGCAGCGCCTTCTCAGGGGCGCGTAGTTCCTTCCTGCCATTTAATCCTGCTCGTTTTGAGGCTTATGGTGCTAACTACCTTCAACCATATCTGCATGTGTTCTTCCATGTAGGCTCTCTCACTAGATAGAGGGAACTGGCGTTTTGAGATAATCGGCGTCCGCTTGGGCGCCCGATACTGACTGCATGCTGGTGGCGTCCCAAGTGGTGCAGTTGCGTCCAGCAGAAGGGCTGCCGTCTGCTTCGCTTACCTCTTGACTGCATGCTATTTTTCTATTCTATAATATTTCCTTTGTGTTACACATTTTTGTAGAATAATAGTCTGACGAGGACTGCGCAGAAGTCGCTTTCGGATTCTTCAGAAGTTGTAAAAATTATCATTAGTAGAGCACTGGTCCAAGTTCACAGCGTGTTTGCACAGTGCGCCGTGATTGAGAATAGGATAAAGTCATGAGGATCACTGAGTAACCGGAACTTTGTCAACGAAGGCATCGCCGCCTCGTTGGCAGGATTCTTCGGCAAATAGGTTTGGTTACTCGCAACATTTTTCCATCCGACTTGACTAACCTGCTCGGATGGCGCAGAACATCCTCCTGCTTTTCCTCCTGATTGTCGCAGTGAATGGGCTTAGCATCTGTTCAAAATACACTACGTCATTCGGTCAAATGATGTCTTTCTTCACGGATCCCGCTTGCAGTGCATCTTGCCGAGTCCGGGTAAGCATTGATCATTATCGATTCACTTCAGCATTTCTGTTGAATTAATTATGACTCTGGGGAGCGTTTACCCAATACAGGAGAGGTGGGCAATAACCCTAATCTGGTACCAAATTACCGTCTCCGAAACGCAGAGAGCTTGGTTGGCCCCGACTCTCGCCCAGGCGGCCAATCAAGCCTTCCACACTCCGGGAAGGTAAATTGGCACCAGATTCACCCGTAAGCCATTGTATAGGCCACGTCGCATTCAGTAAGCCACTGCGATTTTTGGATGGAAGTAGAATGCCTGTTGCATCCCACAAAGGGATTGATCAACGGCGAAGGCTTTATCCTCTACTATTTATAACCCTAACTGGAAGCGCCGAAAAATCGGGAAGCAAACTACAGGTATATTCCCGCGACAACAAATGAAGGCACGTTTAAGACAACCATCGCGTAAGATCCGTGAAGCGCCATGAAAGTGAGAAACGCAACGGCTGCCATTTTTATGCATTCATTCCCGTTGCGATGTTTTCGAAGGCACGTTGTGCGACTGCTCATAAGAGCTGAGAATCTTCCTTAGGAAAAGTAGGGCAGATCGCTGGACGACTTTGTGCAGGTTTCGTGTCAAAGTTGTAAGGTAGAGACGCTAAGGTACAAAGTTGCACACGTGACTCCGCCTACGCTGATAATTATCATGTCCGTCGCCTTGCTCGTTTATATGCTCTCTCAGGCTGCGTTCATACTTTGCAGCGGCGTCCACTAGCGACTACTGGCTTTCCGAGGGTCCCGCAGCGTTAGCGACTAGGGAAGTATAGGTGTCGATCTAGCGTCTATCAGCGTTCAGCAACGACAGGGAGTAGAGAGTATGGGGGAGTAGGAGGGTAGCGAACGGCTGGACTAGACGTCACGACATTGCGATGTGTGCAGCCGCACCGCACAACTGCCAAAGCACAGAAATATGTATATAAATGTACGGTGAAGTGAAGTTGTACGGTGCGGTTGCACACGCCGCATTGCTAACCGACGCCAATGCAAGCTGTCTGATACTCTCTACCCCCAGTACTTGGTGAACGTCTGACGCTGGTGGCCCTGGTGAGAACGCTGCTTCAAAGTATTGACGCTGTTTACTGTGATCCTAGGCACAGTAATGTGTCGTTACCTTGCTGGAGCTACTGCAATGTGTACTATTTCTTCAGAACTGTGGTGCGGGACGATGCCGTAACGTTTACAAGCACTATGGAGATCGAGAAGATCGGTACGAATGTGTCTGCAATAATTGCCAGAACCCCCTCAACGTCTACGGTAACAAGAAGTGAAAAACCGGAAGCAGACTAGTACGTCTCTCGAAACGCCCTACTGTGGCCGATGGTCAAAACTCAATGTTGTGCGATCTCACATCTCATAATGCGAATCCGGCGTTCTTTTTTTTTGTTTCTCTCCACTTTATTATATCACTGCCAAGCAGATAAATAAATTCAAAAACTATGTATTTCTTGTAGAGATGCGAGTTTCGCAGAACGTGCAGGATGTGAGATGAAGTGGGACTTGAGATCACGGCACTGCACGGAAAATTTCCTCTAATACCCCAACATATCAGTCCTTCACCACGGCACCAACCTACTATTCTGGCAAATATCCAGTTTGGGCGCAGTTTGGAAGACATGTTCTTGGTTATGCATGATATCCCCGGGATACGGGCAAGAGAATCGTAATTTGCCCGCAACCAACCGCGCGCGGCAAGGCGCGGTGTTTTCTTCAGTTCGTGTTATCCTGTCGATTGGAGCACCGGGCTTCACGTAGACCCCGTAATCGTAGATATTCATGACTATTTTCAGTTCTGAATTGCCTGTTGTCGCCATCTACTACCTGGAACCATCGTCATTTGCTGGCGCGACGTCGCACGCGGCATCCAGCAGTGCGGCGAATTACGATTCTCTTGTCACATACCCAATATCCCCAGGCATACGACTGCTACAACCAACCGTAGCACATCAGTAGTTTGTTCGCTGGCCTCACTAAACGGGTTAGCTACTCAAAAAATTATTCATAAGGCACAATTTTATCGTGAATGTTTTTACTATGTACAAGTCTTAGGCACACAATAGAGAACCGTATTCAGTACAAACGTGGAGAAGTGTACAAATCGATGCAACTTCATAGAGAATCTCTTTCGATTGAGGGACATCACATATGTTCTGAGCAGCACAAACTAATCTGGATGCTGGTTCATGTCATTTTCCATTCATTTCCTGACGAAATTTCACAAACGGTGGCACATAGGTCACGAACGTGCCGTTTTTAACTATTACCCCTATAGTCCGACTCTTCCATATTTCGTAAAAAACGTCACTTGGCATTTTGTCTTCTTTCCAGTTCCGCTGAAAAAATGAAAAGTTTTCACAGAGACAGTTAAAGCCACACGCCACCAGCGGATCGGACAGTATTAATTAGCACTTTGATAGGTGTAGCCGAACGACTTTGAAAGGGTTTCACCTTGATCCTAAGCAACTAAAGTGGACTGCTAGCTATATCCTACCTAGCTTCCCTACGGTAATAGCCTTCCTTTACGCTCTTGAGCTACAGTCCTGATCATTACGTACTGTCGGGTTACGCGGCTGTTGTCAACCGGACGTGCTCTCGCTGCGAGGGTCCAAGGGTATTCACGGAGTCCTACTACACCGCAGTAGGTCAAGAGACAAGGTAAAAAAGAGGAGGATCAGACGAAGAACTTGAAGGAGAACAAAGGAAGAAGGAAAAAGAAGAAAGAGAGGCGAGGCTTTCGTTGGACAAGTGCCCTGAGACGGGTCCATGGAATTCGGCTGCAAGATTCCCAGCTTTTTCACCTCTTCAACTTCTAAAGATGAAAGATTGACTTTCCGACCAAATGGATTGTACTGGCTCTGATTTCTTTTATTTTTATGTCGGTTATTATGCTCTTTTCCATGTATTTTGGCTTATTCCAGGTATTTATTCAAATGTCTTTACATCTTCAGATCCATTCAGAAGTCAGTACAGGTCAAAATTGTTCAGAATAACTCAACCTTCCACTTTAGAAGCTTGAGGAGCTGAAAAAGTGGGAATTTACAGCCGAAATCCCATTCCAACTCGAAAATCAGCTGAATTCACCGTCGCCGGAGCTCGCAGCCGCTGTCGCGTTACAGTGCAGCGCGGCTGTGCCGCCCCGGTACGTAATGATGAGGACTGTACCTTCACACTTTGCGACAACGTCCACCAGCGACCACTACTTCCCAATCGTCAGCACGTCAGAAAGTATAGGGATCGGAGTAATAAGTATAGGTATTGTAGCGTCTACCAACGTCTATTAGCGTCCATTCGGATTCGCCAGCGAGCTGGAGAGTATGGGGAAATAGGAGGGTAGCAAACAGCTGGATCAGGCGTCGTAATTGCGGCGTGCGTACAACTGCACCACACTGCACTACACCGTACACTAAATTGCATAATTCGATGGTTTAGCTGTTGTATGCTGTTGCACAGACTGCCGCTCACGAACGCTAATCCACGTTTACTGCGCTCCTACTTCCCCCAATTCTCTTCACTCCCGGTCGCGGATGAACGCTAGCCGATTGGTAGATGCTGGCAACGCTACATTGATATCTATACTTTCCTAGGCGCTGTCGCTGCTGGACGCTCGAAACGCTAGTGGTCGCTGGTGGACGCTGCCGCGGTGTATGAACGAGCCTTATGAATCTGAATGCCAACAAGAACCGTTTTCGATGGAGAAGAGAGAGGAAGAGAGAGAGAGAAGAGAGAGAGAGAGAGAGAGAGAGAGAGAGAGAGAGAGAGAGAGAGAGAGAGAGCTCTATCCTCTTCTCAGCTTTTTATAACGCTATTTGTTATGCACAATCTTCAACAAAAGCAAGATACGAAAGATAACGTTCTGATCCCCCACTTACCACACCTCTAGATAACTTCGCACATACACTTACTAACGTAATAGCAAAAGTTAAGGTAACCGTCTAGTACATCAATCTGTTATTCATTTCTAGCAGCCGTTGCTCCTGGAAGCGCTTCCCGCTGATCGCTGGAGATGCTGGGTTTGGCACGCACTGCACGCGCACACTGCAGGCTTTTGCTGCTTAATAGTAAGGAGGGCGCCCATGGTTGAGCACTAAAGCAGTCAGTCCCAACTATTCTTTGCAGAAAACGGGAGCAGATTCGACTGAGCAAGTGCGACAGTTAAGGCACAAAGCCTGGATTAAACGGTCGAAAAGGCCCGCGAAAGGCCGTCAATTGCAAACTGACGACTCCAATCAGTAAGTGTAGGAGCCTGCGCCTGAGATAAATCATCGTTGGTCTATGATCGATGTAAAAAATCACGGCGACTGTGCAGGAAATATGTAAACACATTATTTTAAGCGGTAGCTAAACCCGTCACGGACAGCACCATACATGGTTTCTTCATACAGGAACAGGAATATACTAATAAGTTGCAAAGCGGCTGTGGAAGATTAGCGGGAAACAAGTCAAAAAAGCCAGAATGAAATGAGAGTGAATAATGTCCTGAGACTACAAAATGGGTCACTACTCGCTCGAGAAACTTGCCCTTTTCTAAGGAAATATATTTTACCAAAAACCACCTCTTTAGAAGGAACCCTGAGACAGGGAGGCAGCTTATCCGGTCGTGATTAATTGTTGACTGGGGACCGGTGAGGTCATTAGTGGGGGTGCCGGTGTATTTGGGGGGAGACGGGCAAGAGAAGTAAATTGCCGCTTTGTCGCGCGCGACAATGGGCGCGAGGTTTCTTAATTTGCACAGCCCTTTCGATTGGAACATCGGATTTCATGTAGACAAGGACATGGGTTCATGCTGGTAATGTCTTTGAAGACCGCTTCTTCTATATGAAAAAGAAGACTGAAGCTCGGCAAAAAACGGAAACAACCAACGGCAACGACCTTAACGGTATGCGCCCCCACCTCAATCAAATGCATTGTCAGGCTTCATAAGTGGATATAGGAGGTGTAAAGAGAAATGGCGGCTTGTGTCAGGAGATGACTTGGGATTTTCCAATCGATGAAGACCAAGCTTTATCTGAAATGGACAATTTTCTTTGAAAGTAAATTTTTTTGGAGGGAATAATTCCTCAAAATCCTCTTCGTCTTTGGAATGTCATGTTTCACAAACAAGTAAGTCCAAGTGCTCGACAAACGAACCGCTCATGTAGGACACGCCATTTTCATCGAAACGAGTCTCCTCTATTTTCTTTAGTGGAGCCTCTTCATTGTCATTTTCAGGCCAAGCGTACTTCGTCTCAAGCAGTGATCCATCAAGAATTCAGCGAAACAATTGTGGCAAGTTCCGTGATGATCGTGGAGTACTTAGACAAGAATTATAAAATCAAACGATTCACCTGAAGTATACATTTCATTACATTTACACTAGTACGTACCTACTTCCCATACCGGGACCCCAACAAAGAATGATTAGGTTGTATTTGCCATTGCCGATATCAACAAGGTTGCGAGTGTACCTTAAGTAATTATAGTTTCATGTGTAATCAATACACTGCCGTGACGGGCTTACTTATGTTCGTCGAATTGGCATATTGTTTCCATCTTCGCCGGGTTACTCTTGTAAGATTCCATGAGATGCATCACTTCAGCGACATTCACCTCACTGTTAGCGAAGATTTCTCGCAATGTTTCGACCAGCTCGGTCAACGTCACCATGTCTTACAGCTTTATCTAAATGTAGTGAGCAGTTACAACAAAATGCAAATAGTACAGGCAAGAAGCAAAAAGCGACACGTGAGTGAGTACAGCTAATCAGCAGGTATGGGCGCGGTGGTCCAAGGATTAATTGGGAGAAGTCACATGATACCCAGCCCCATGTACAGGGGCAGATGTCGTTGAAAATCCGCGACTGTCAAGGTGAACTACTCGGCCGCAGGTCAGACGAATGATACCCGTCGTCCAATCCTCCCGCTAGCTAGACCGTGAGACGAATGATACCCGTCGTCCAATCCTCCCGCTAGCTAGACCGTGAGCGTTACCAAATGACCAGCGTTGGTGTGATAACAGCCACGCGACCATTAAAGAACTTCGGAGTAAGTGCATGCTTTTGAAGACAACTTAACTGACGACCCTGCACTATTTTAAAAGCGAAATGTATCGAGTTACACCATATTTATAGCACCACATGGCTTGACCGGCACCATAGCGCCCAATGTACGAGAAATGGGGCAAAGAGGGATAGTTCGGACGAAAGGTCCAAGAATCTGTCCAGACTGTTGGCGCCACGAGACCAGTTCAGGCATTCACCTGCTCAGGCTTCTAGGGCATTTTCCAAATTATATGGCACACACCACACGTTCCACGTTGGGGATTTGCAGAGAGGGGTCGTTATTGTTCTAAGGACATGGCTCTCGTTGGCTGTTGACTTTTTCTCCCCTTTTTTCCCGTTCCACGTGTACCATCGCGACCTTCTCGTGAAAAACATTTTTTTGGGAATATACCCGAAAATGGTACACTCGTTGTCGCCGAAAATGATAGTGCACAGGACGGCGGCGGGGCTTGGAGCGCAGCCAGAGTTGACTTTTCACCCACCAATCGTAACAGACTCAGGTTGACATCATTGCTGGAACAAGGCCGCTCTGGCTGCGCTCCAAGCGCTAATTGCTTGCATGGATCACCACTGTATTAGGTTAAGAAAATTCAAGAAAATCAAAATTTGGGAAGGAGGGGGGAGAGCACCAAAGGGTGAATTTATGAGGAGGTCCTATCTTGCAAGCCTCCCCTCAACGGCAGGACGTGCTCTGATTGCACCACCCATGCACCTACTCTATCTATGTAGGTATACCTTGAACAGAAAAACGCAGCCCCATGGAAAGGTTCCAGCTTGGAATCAATGAATACCTTCTCTACGTTCCGACGGAGTAGATCAGATACAGTAGGAGCAATCACCACAGAGTTTACAAAACTCAGGGTAGAAAATTAGAGACGAAATCCGAAGAACAAGTGGTATTACTGGTCAATTTTCAGGGTTAGAAAAATAGCTAAGAGGGTGAATGGAATTTCGGCTGCAGTGATGGTGTTGACAGAAAGAAAGAGCGTTTTCGAACAGTCATGACAGTCATTGGGCGAGAATGGAGTTTAGGGCGTATCAGCGATCACGCTACGTTATTTCCGGGCATCTACGACGCCCTCTAACCAGTTTCGCAGTAATGTCGACGAAATGATCATCACCTATCAGCAGGCCATGCTTCTTAACATAGAAGGCTACTGAGAAGTGACCTTTCATCGCTTCGAAAAACATTCATACGTTCAAAACAATACGCTGTCCAAATGGGGCCCTAATTTCACTTCTTCATTGGGGAATAGAACATGAAACGTGATTTCTGCCCCGAACCTCGACACTTTTTACCTCGATAAAATAAAAAAAAGAGAGAAAGTGAGTAGACCTTGTTCATTAGGCCTTTTTTTAGATTTTCGACGTGGCCGCATACTCAGCATTCCATCCCAGAGACGAGGAAGGCTCAGGGCACATCGCTGGTCTGAAGTTAGTCTCCCTAGTTCCCCCTTTCGATACGATCGAACCGTCGAGCAGGGGGCAGGGGGGGGGAACACATGTGAAACGGGAAAAAGCGCGAGGAAAATACCACCCCTTCCCCATCCTACCTACCACTTCCTGAGATTTTCCCAACTTCCTACCACTTTTTCCAGTTTTTCCGGCATTTCCCGAGAAATTTCTAGTTTTTCCCGAAGCTTTGCTGTCGAGCGGGGAGTATATAGCACGCGTGAAACAGGAAAAATCGCGAAAAGTCAACAACCGGAAAAGTTTCTCTCAACGCCGCAAATTTCTCTCAGAAGGCATTACGACACCCCTCTTCCAACAACGAAGAAATACGCCCCACTCCCCACTTTAGCGTCCGTGAAAAAAGAAAAATCAACTGCAAAAAAAAGTTCTCTCAGACCATATACGGCTCCCCCCTGGTGTGGTACACTCAACAGCGGTGTGCTTTACTCGAACGTGAAAGGTGTACAATCCTGGTGGGAATTTCGTTTCAAGAGAAGTGTAATTACGCCTCTTTGCAACACAAGGCAAGATGATAGTCGTCCCAAATGGACATGTCCCCTAAAAAAGCACGCTACATTGGAAATGAGGCAGATAGCCCCGCCCTCCCCTTCTTTGGAACGCATCTCGAATGCACTTAGGATCAGGAGTGGCTCTTGAATGCGATTTTGACTTAATCAGTACCATGCAGAAGCCAGTCTATGCGCAAATGCGTGTTTTCATTCTCTCAGACAGGTCCACCACTAGTTGCTGGACCTGATGGCGGAGTCGTATGACGAATTTTTGTATTTCTTGGATCTACATTATTTTTGCATTCATATGTGTCCGAATGGGAGGTGGTGTAGTGGCAAAAGGCACCATCATACACACGCACGGTCTGAGGTTTGACTTCGGGACCAGCTACCATCCCGATCAAGCCTTCTGTCGCTCCGGGACAGGTGGCTAGTACCAGACTTGTGTGGGAGCACAAACATGGACCTGTGCATCGCCCTACCCCTAGCAGGTCACTACCTGCGCCGTACCGAATTCATAACTGATTGAACTAGAGAAAATTGAAGTGAGCGCCTGCCGCTTTGGGCTGCGTTCATACATTGCAACAGCGTACGCCGCGATACAGTAGCGTTCTGAGCGGTCGGTCTAGTGTACGCCAGCGTATGCTAGCATAAAGCAGCGTTTGGCCGGCAGTTTTATTTCAGTTCTTCGCTCCAAAAACGCTGGCGTTCGCTAGATCGATATCTACACTTTCTAGTTACTGGAGGTTTCCGTTTCACGACCCAAGTGTCAAGGGTGTTTTTAATGTTTTTGACAGTCGCGAAGCACGTCTTCAACTAACACACTTTTTACATTTAACACCAATCACTTTTTACACATCACGTCATTTATCAGTTGAATAACACCATCTGCTTTTTACATTTTATGTCATTTACCAGCTGACCTTTACTGTTTGTTCTACTTGCTTTTGCGGCAAGTTAAGAGCTTGTGGAGCACCCTTGACGGTGTGACGAGGTAATAGCTATTGAATAGGCAGAAAATCTATGTTCTGGAAGGAAGTAGCGACTGCTAGTGGAACCAGAATGTTAACAGTGAGCGCGGCGCTATCATCGACTGTTAGCTTTCACTAACAGGGCACATCGTTGTTGGGGTTTCCCCAACAGGGAGGGGTCGTACTTGGTTGCTGGGAAAGGGGTGGTCGTGTCTAGGGCCAAGAAAATTTTTTTGATAGTTGATTTTTCTTGTTTTGAAGACGTAAGAGGGGTGGGGCGTATTTCCCTTCACAGCTTTTGATGAGCTTCTGCGAGAGATTGCTGACTTTTCGATGGTTATTCCTGTTTTATGTATATTATATATACCCCCCCCGCTCCTCCGTCGACAGCAAAATTTTTGGGTAAAATCAGGAAAATTTTCGGCAATTCCGGAAAAACTGGAAGTCGGAGTAGGGGAAAATCTAAGAAAGAAATGGTAAAGAGGGTGGGGGGGGGCATATTCTCCCACTCCGCTTGACCACTCGATGAGGAGAGAACGGGGAGGGGGTCTGCGGATTCGACCAAAATTCCCACGTCATAAAGTTTCATGGTTGAGAAAAGAGTTCAAGAGTCGATTGCAAAGTCGTTCTCTACCCTAATTCCTCCATCCAGAAAAGGGGCAGGAACCTCACGAGAATAGTTAGGTCCGCAATTATTCCAGCCCTGTCCGACTGGCAATTAAGGCGACTTCACCATCTCGGGGGTCTACAAGATCACCATTTGTAGCTCGAAAGGCAGTCCAACTCGCAGCGCGAGACGACGTTTTCATTTTACCCGATTACGCTATGAAATTTACGCGTAATTGCAAGGGTAGCCATAGTTTGTCACACCAGGACCAAATGGTGCAAAGACACTACAAAGGCTATTTCGTGTTCCTTGGATTTCCTTTCTCTAGCATTCGTGTTTTGCATTGTTTTGAACTGTCAAAAGTTTTTTGGCTCCGGATGGCGGGAACCAACGATTAGAGAGCCAAAGAGGGCATCATATCGCTTTCTATCATGAACTGATCAGGTTCGGGGAGCTCGTACTGTGAGGATAGGGGTACCTACTCAAAGGCACGGTCCGGGATAAGGAGCGTATGTGTTGGCTATGAAATGTGGAGGGAATTTGTCCGAAAGACATCGTCGGTAAAGCGGAGACTAAGCTGAAATGGACATGTCGAAACGGCCTTTCATTTTGTGATGCTCCTTCACGCTTAATACAATTGCACCGTGTGAAATGCCAAAAAAAACCCGCTTTGTGGGGCGAATCTAGTTTGGCTGACTCCTCACAACGACCCTAAGACCCATAAGACGACGATGTGGGCATGCATTTCATGTATTTTCCCGACTAGATGTTTCCGGCAGGAAAGCGGCCATCTGGAGCGCGAGGAGTCTGGAGCCGCGGAGCCACGGAACAAGGAGGTACCAGTGGAGCATTTCTTGCACGGCGTAATTCTACACCCTACAACTCTCTGGCGGTAAAACTGGCAGCACGCTGTTCACGTGGAAGTGCCTCAAGGAATTTTTCGCCTCTCGCTCCCTTCTCTGAAGAGGGGCTTAAGCGCAGTTCGTTATTCAACGCCAATACCCACAAAATGAAGGAGGTTTGTCTTTAAGTGGTCGTGCGTCATCGCAGTCACGGATTCTGAGCTCGTCCAAATCCCAAATTGTGCGAATGAGTCGACGATGTGTGAAGGCAGCCCAATGTAGTTGTGCACGTGCAGAGCCGTTCATAAATCACTTCCGCAGGCGCTTGTGGTCACAGTTCAGTCGGTTTCTTTGACATGTGGAGGGAGCTATCAGTACCTTCAGTAGCTAAGTAATCCTGGTTTGATAACAGTGCCGTTCCAAATCATCAAATTCCGAGGTTTAATTGAAGTTTTTCGTTATCGTTCATAATTTCTGAGTAGACTTACACTTAAGCATGGATAAGTAGTAAAGATGAGAAATCTCTCTGGCGGACCGTTTTTTCAGTGACCTGATAAGCGGTCATGCGATAGCGTTTGTTTTCTGATGCAATACATCATGGAGCCTTATCAGGAAGTAAACAAAACATTACTATTGTGACAAGACGGTGTTCGGCAAAAGCACGAAAACACTGTCTCCCAGCACTAAAATTCGTGCAAATAAGGGGAGGACCTGATCACTGATTTTTGTTGCTCTAATATCCTGTGCAGGGAAAGAAAGATGAAATTCTGGATAGATCCCGTAATGTCGTCGTCGTAATAAGACCATCGATCCTCAACCCATTGAACCAGGATACAGAACCGTTGAGAAATTTCATCGTGGATCGTACCTGGTCTCTGGGGGAGCAGGTCGTCATCGAGAGAAATTTCCCCGTTTCATGTGCGTATTATTAGGTTGACCGGAAAGTTTCCCGCCACGTGTTTGATCGCACCATATTAGCCTTGCATGTATGTTTATGACTTATCGTGGGGTGTGCATGAAGCACGCAAGAGACTCTTTCACATCACTACCTCACACTCACCCAGCTCTGCGCGCT
>MU949143.1:0-15449 GCA_036418165.1 Cooperia oncophora
GGACATGTCGTACGCTCGAAATCTCCCTGTATGAAGGAGGAATCGTATTTGACATGAGGGTTTTTTGAAAAGTCGATTTTACGTGTGTACCCACATGGCGCGCAGGTGGTGTAGTGACAAGTGGCGCGTTTATCATACGCGCGGTCCCGCGCCCAAATCCCGAGTCGACTCCCGTTTAGAACAGCCAAGCCCTCCTTCAGCCGGGGACGGTAGATTGGTGCCAGATTCGTCTAGGAAAATTCAAGTTCAGAAGTCAAGAAAAGAAAAATTCTTTCCGTGCGCGAGAAAATATTTTCCGGTTGTTGCCTTCTGCGGATTTCCCGTTTCACATTATAATCCTCCCTCCTGATGGGAAAATTAAGAGGAAAAAAACTGGCAATTTCTTGGAAAGTTCAGCAAAGAAATGGTCGCGTGTTGGGAAATATTGGGGAGATGGCAGTACTGGGGAAGAGAGGGAGGCGTACGAGAGAGGAAAGTTAGGGGATTGGTACTTTGCGAAAAACTCCTGCTAAAAATTCCCCCAGCGACAGAAAGTACCCTAATAAGGTTGAGCATTGAAAGAGGAAGGAGCTTCTAAGAAGCGCTGCTCAAGTGGTTTTCCTTCTCTCTAACTACTTTAGGCCGCGTTCATAGCTTGCGACCGTGAAGAAATGTGGAGATTAGAAGTGAAGTAATGATCTGCAGAAATGCCGAATTGCGGAAAATCGACACCTATCTAATCTCTTCCGTCATTTCCGCATTTCTTCAAATCAATGCGTATCTTATGCTTTTCGGCATTTCTGCAGATTCCGCATTTCTTCACGGTCGCTAACTATGAACGCAACCTTAGTGCTTTATTTGGTAACCATACGACGTGACCCATTAATGCCTGATTTACCTTACAACTGGCCCTCCCCCACCTCTGTCAATAAAGTACACCGAGGAAGCAGTACACATCACTCGGATGAAAGTTCTCGAATGACGTGAGTTCTCACGTGGTCAGATGTTTCGAAACGGGGCGCGGCAAGCGCGTCGATGTTTGCATCATTAACAGTCGATGGTCACTTGTGAGTTGCGTGGTGGACTATTCCATCATCTAAGAATGTTGGAAAGTTCCTACCCTCGTGGTGACTTTTTTCAGTAGTCCTTACCGTGCGGGAGAGTAAACAACTTCTTGTCATCGAGGTGATTTTACTATTGGGAGGCTTTATTTGTAGATTACTAAAACTATTAAAATTACCAGGTCTAGTCGAAGGTAGCGTCACACTTACCATTTGTTGCTGTTTTCATTAAGTTGTGGTAGAAAAGCTTTCCAGTCATGAATTTTCACATGTCGTCTTTTATCAGAGCTGATTTCATCGTTCCTTTCTTCTCCAACCTTCTAGTCATCAGTTTTTCTTGTTTTTTGTTTTCTTTTTTGGCTGTGCATTTGTTAGTGTACTTAACTGTTTTGAACGCTTAGATTTACTCTGATCATACTTTTCTAACTAAAATTATTCTAGTAGATCTCTGTTCCGTATTTTGTGTGCGACTGGCTGCCCTTATGACTTTTCGAAATGGGGCGCACCAAACGCGTTGACGGTTGCATCATAGCGGTTGATGGTTATTCCACAGTTCATATGGGTTAGACACGAAATTAAAGGTCAACTTATTCCTCACTTGCTTCAACTGTCGTACCATAGACTTATCTGGAATCTATTCCATCCGAATTTCCGATCCAAATCATTCAAAATCACAAAATTCAGCGGCATGAGTGAGAATTGTCTAGATCTAGGGAGCTTTGGATGGATAAACAGATCCTTCGTTGCGAAACGGGTTCTTGAATATTTTGACAAAATGTCCCACCTTACTTGGTGAACCCTATTTCCACCAGGGCGCTTCCTGTTGTTAGGGAAAACTTGCAATATATTACCCCCTCCCCCCTCCCTCCCCGAGATTGGAGGTACGACCCACCCCTTCACCATGTTATCACCACCTTCCCAGGTTTTCCAAAATTACAAGCAACTTCTAAATTCAGCTATCGAAAATAGTAGTTGTGTGGTGTGTGCGGGACCGCCGGTTAGAGGGCCACATAGCGCTTGTGAAACACCGTCGAGGTATACATGAATAACTGAGCATCGCGCCATTTTTGGCGCCGCGGAAACAGACTTATCTGGAGCCTTTTCTTATTCCTCTCGCGCTCTCGTCAAAGCCGTCAGAGAAATACAATGTCACACAGCCCGCCCCCCCCACGAGCCAACAGCCTCCCGCCCTTCCTCAATGAGATGCTCCTAAATTTGAGGAAGGTTGGGGAGGGGTGGACATTGTGGAACAGGAAAATCAAATATCAAAAAAGTTTTTTTTTGAGTGAAGTACGACGCCTTCCCTCCAGCGACCATTTACACCCCCGGCTCTTATGCTCAATGTCCCGGAGATGGGAGGGCGTGACTGCGTATTTCATTTGGACGTGGCTGCTGCTGCCCTTTCGATGAGGTGTCCCTGTTATAGGACAATTGTTGTAGTGTCTTGAAAAGAAGCAAGGCACGATGACATTGTCTCGAGTGAAAATGACCCGCGGAACGTTGTGTTGGAGTGGAGACGCAGTTCCTGCCTTCACAATCTCCAGGATACAAGGTATAACTCCCCAGAGTGCAGCCTGCCCTGATCTCTACCATGTTTTGATGGTAATTTTGTAACTTCATTCCTCTCTCGCTTCAACCGTCGTATATTGACATCTGTACATTTATCATCTTTATCATATGTTGGTTGTTGCAGAGAAGTGAGTTTCATATTTTCTTCACTGAATCAAAATGCTGTCGCGATTAGCGCTCCGGCCATCGCTTCTGATTTCTCCCAGTGTTCGTCAGTTATCCATGTCGGTCCTGAAAACGGCCCGTATGGGTCGCAGTAGCACCACCGGCATTCACCGATTCGGTGAACAAGCGGTAAGTCGATGTTGGTGAAACTGTTTCAACTTAGGATAGCTTCGAATAGCTTCAGTCTTTGCAGGGAATTGGTGTGCGTACCGGCAAGACGTTAAAGGAGCGGCTTTTGGGTCCAACTACTGGAGCACGTGAGTAATAAATTGTGTTCATCACTTTTCCCCTGGTCTTATGTTCAACAAGGGACAAAATTCCTGTTTCAGCTTACATTTACGGTACCTATGCGTTAGCTGGAGCTTCTGTATTCGGAGTTGGAGCGCTAATGTATTATGGATTGGTTTCCAAGGAACAATCAATTCTTCAGTCTAGCGCGTACGTTTTTGGCTTTCTGTTTTGTGCGCTAGCCCAGTGCTATACCTCATGACATGTCATGCTGAACTGTTACTCTTCCCGCTGTGGATGAAGGGGCGTGTCCTGCAGGACGGCTTGGCGCGGCGCCAAACCCATTTTTTACCAGTTGGTGAAGAGAGCAAGCGACAAAGGGAATCATATCGTGCATACATTCGTTTTCCACAGTTGTTGACGCTTATCCGCTTGACAGATTTTGAACGGCGCCGTGCCAAACCCATACCGCTGATCAAGCTATGGGTGCACGTGTAGAATTTTTCCTCCAGGTGGAATCATTTGAATGGAGTTGTTCCGTTATCATAATGCGACAGATTCGAGGGCCTATGAACTCTGAGAGGAGCCAGTCCGCAATTCACTGTCAGTGATATAGTAGACGCTATTTGAGGCAGGAGGTTGCGGAGGTGGTAAGATGCTTTTTGCTAATGGTGGAAAAATGGAATGCGCAAAATTGGTCATCTACCCTGCAGCTTCTTTCGCTCCTTAACTGTCTACTATGCCTTCTACTGGTCACAAAAAATTGCAAACTCGCCCTCCCCAGAAGCAGAGCGATTGAGTGAGCGAGTGATTCGCTCAATCTTGATGCTTTGTATTTAACTCTTTGGTCTTGCTACTTTTATTTGCAGAACAATATTGATTCAGGTTATGGCCAGCATATGTTCGCGAACGACTTGCATCGACGTACTCTTATTTGGCCGGCGGTTTGGCAGTGACAGCAGCCAGTGGAGTTGCAGCATCCCGTAACGCTGCCATTATGCGTCTTACGCAAGCAGGGGGCGTCATGGTCAGTGTTTGTACTATATTCTCTTCCTACGGTCTTTTCTTTTTATTCCTAAATTGTCTCTCAATTTTGGCCTTTCGACATTTATCGCCGTTTCGATAAACATGTGCTAATGTTCCCTCTGTCAGTAGACATCCTCAAACGGACGCAGACCCTGCGCTCAAGCTTCGTAGTAATCCTTCCGTGTGCAAGTGGTTTTGTGCTCAAGCTAAGAGATTGTCCCACCAGGGTACAGCATCGTTGTGTCAAACCCATGGGGGTCGTACTTTTGCTCTGGGGAGGGGGTCGTATTTGGAAGACAAATTTATTTTGATAGTTGATTTTTCTTGTGGAAAAGGGGGTCGTATTAATTTTTTATATGCACTATATGCATTTTGTACGCCCATGGGATGTACGTTGCATAATATTGTATACAGCCTGGACCCATTCGTGGGGGGTAGTACTCACGCCGCTATTCCGCCCGTCCCCATGCCGTGCCCGGTGTACCACCCCGCGACCCCACAGCGAGCGAGGAAGGTGCCACAGCCGCCGAACGTCGTGGCCACGACAACCGCTCCGCTGGACCGCCGCACCCCAGCGATTCGTGTTTGCCCAACATTCAACGCAGAGGCGCTCACGTCCTGTCACGTGCTGCCAAGGCGTAAATGTGAGTTGCGTGTCCATTTTTGCCGATGGCGCTCGTGCTACAAAGCAACTTTGCTCCCTCTATTAAGTTTTCTTCATTAAAAGTACACACACAGTCAGCAGCGATCCATCTCAAGGTAATACTTGCTCAAATCACCTAATACAGTTTTTGGTGCAAAGGCTCGATGTGCACTGCTACCGCAATCCTAACTTACTTATCAGCTACTGGTTCATAATTGTAAAGCCACTGTTCATGATACTTGATCGGGGGAATGGTCTTCAAAGCTCGTTCTCTAAGGTAATTTGCGCCAAAAACTAATCAGAAATCGATTACTAGGCCTTGCCTGGCAGCTCGTAGATAGGATAGCATACGTATTGGTAGCGTTGGGTTTCTTGCCATTGTGGTGCAGTTTTCCCATTCCCCAGGTCCGCGGATGTTGAATGGACTTGTATGGATGTGGCCTATCCTTTGCACACCATTGCAGTATATAAAGTGGACAATTCAGTAATAACTCGTGTACCGGAGATTGTGCAATTTTTCGCTCTTTTTTTCTACCGTGCGTATCCATGCAAGCACATAAGCAGCTATTTAAAGGGTCTCTTCGCTACATTAGCTGTAATTATTGGAACAGGAATGCTATGTCGATCTATCGACTACGACAGTACGATCGCCAAACATTTGGCATGGATGCTCCATTGTGGTACGCCTTTATAAGCACTAAACTATGAAGCTCGCAATTTGTTTCTTGTTTCTGGATAAGGCCCTCACTCCTTGCTGTTCAGGTGCTATGGGTGCTGTACTTGCACCACTGGTCTACATGGGTGGACCAGTGCTGATGAGAGCTGCTTGGTACACTGCTGGTATTGTTGGAGGTACGTTTACTTTTCATACGTCTGATATCTAAGTTTAGGTGTTTCGAATATCTTGTATTAAAGCTTGCTTGTTGTTGATTTAGAAATTTCTTTCGAAAACTGGTAACATAGGATTGTTTTAAGGTCTTTCTGCGACCGCTATCACAGCACCATCTGAGAAATTCTTAATGATGTCGGGACCGCTTGCAATGGGATTGGGAGTTGTGTTTGTCGCCAATATCGGCACGTTCTTCTTCCATCCAGGGAACTGCCCTTGGAGCGGGTTTGTTTTCTTTCGCTACAATCACTTATCTCGGTGTGCTCTAAGGGCTTTTGGCTAGAAACTAGGAAGAAGGTGTGCAGCTGAAGGAAAGGGGCAGAATTGTTCAGAAAGTGGGCTAAAAGCTCACCTTTAGTTTTTTTTGAGAGTTTTATTTCAGGTTTGATGTCGATCGTTATGTATGGTGGCCTGATTCTCTTCTCAGCATTTTTACTGTACGATACCCAACGTGTCGTAAAGCACGCTCAAATCTATCCTCGCCGCGAAGAAATGTACGGAATGCCAGTGAGCATCAAGAGCTACGATCCTATCAACGCGTTAGTTATTTATTCTGATCAGTTTGATTGGATGTTGAGATTGAGGAGGGGGGGGGGATAAATTTCCTTGGAAGATTTTCAGCATTTGGATGACTTTTCGGCCCTGCTGTTTTTGGCATATCCCAGGGTACTCATTATAGTAGAAATGCTTGACAAGAGACTATGGTATGTTTCGAATTTGGCAGGCGCGAAAACAATGTTGAGGTTAAGCGGAGGGGGGAGCGAAGATCTACAACATTTTTTTTCTTTTGAGGTTATATTATTATGCACATTTTGTAGAACGTTATTTGTATGGATGAACTTTTCAGCCAGCTTTCAATCTACATGGATGTATTGAATATCTTCATCCGAATGGCGATGATCATGGGCGGTATGAGCGGAAATCGAAGGAAGTGAGGAAGCCGATTGCACAATACAGAAAAGACGAAAATTTTAACTATTGCTTAGAAACATCTAGTACTCGTCAGTGAACTTGTGACTTGGTCTTTGAATGTATAAACTGTGAATAAAGAGGATATTTAGGATTCGCTTAGTGTTTCATGTTGACGACATGTGGGTGGGCAGCGTTCAGACTCCGCGCTGACGCGCTCGATTTGTACAGTTGATCGGTATCTGTCCAGCACTAGCAATCTGCGGTTCTGTCTACAGCTTTGGAGCGCGGATGATCGATGCGCGTTACAACGCATCGACGCGCCTCATTGAGAAGTCTCAACGCTGCCCAAAAGGAAGATACATGATCAGGAATATCGCATAAGTTTTTGACCTTGGCGGCGTTTATTGCCATCACTTTTTCCGCCAAATTCGATATAAATTTGAATACCCGGGTTATCCGGTGATCGCAGAGACGGATATCGTATTAGATTTTAACGCTGAAGTTGCTGAGTGCCAGTTTTGCGCCACACTTTTTCCATTAAACTAGGTGTAATCTTGCATTCTGGGATTCCTCCCAGTGACTTGAGTGTTCCGACCACGAATACGACGTTCGTTTGGCACGAAATGGCTAGCCGCACGCGTTACAGGCAGCACGTGCTTGTTTTGACCCCGGCTCGCGCATCGCGGACTTCTGGCTGTTTCGTACCATACGGTGTGCTAGGGCAGTTGAGACATGTGGCCATACCAGTGAGAACCCTCTTCTGGTTGCATGCAGTAGCGATTCTTCTCTTCCTGAGGCTCTGCCTTACTAGACGAAGGGGACCACTATCTCGAGAGAGGGACGCTTACAAGCGGAGACGGCTTCGCTGTTCCTTGTACCTCATTTCCTCCATCCTAAAGTCAGTTAATGCCCCGTGCACACGTGGTATATATATACTCCAGTTCGCTGCGGACGGTTGGGCGTGTCAGGCAGTATGAGTGTGTCACGCCGTCAAAGCCGTTCTCTGCCTTCTTGTTGAAGCGCGCATGCGACAAAAAGTGGTAGAAAACGAGTAATACGAACGATATGATACAGTCATATCACTTGCTCGCTTTAACAACTGGTGGAGAACGGGTTTGGCACCGCGCCAAACTCATCCCGCCTGACACGCCCAACCGTCCGCAGCGAACTACACTGTATATCGATGCTCAGAAAGTCAAACTACCCCTGGAGACAGGTTTTTATCGAGTTCGGTGATTTAAGGTATCTTGGCGACAGGGCACGTTGTGATAATCACCACATGGGGAGGGTCGTACTTCGACCGCGAGGGGGAGGGGTCGTATTTGGTCTGAGAAATTTTTTTTGATTGTTGATTCTCTTGTTTCACGGACGCTATAAAAGGGGATGGCTCGTACTTGCTCGTTGTTTGGAGGGGGGGGGGTCATACTTTGAGAGGAATTTGCGGCGTTTCCCGGTTGTTGACCTTTTGCGGTTTTTACCTTTTCGCTAGTGTTATATAGCCCATAGTTGGCGGCGCCGCCAAGGTTCAATACAAGTACTATTTTCGATAATTGAAAATAGTAGTCAGTTCCTGATGACCCCTCCCCCCACCCTCCCCGGTCGACAGCTCGAAGCGGAATTTCGGGGAAAAACTAGAAATTTTTTGAGAACTGCCGGAAAAACTGGTGGGAAGTTGGAAAATCAAGAAAAGCTACGGTAGATGAGGAAAAGGAAGGGGGAGCGGCGTATGTTGGCAGGATTTATCACAACGCGATGACGTGCCCTGCTTGGCGCTGATGTGTGAAGCGCCCATACCCCCTACAGTTTTCAGCTAATTTGGTGGTCTAGGGCCTGCGAAGCGAGCGCCATACGGTTTCGGACTAATTGTAAGTGAATGGGGTTTTTGCTCAGCAGGTCAAACTACTTATTGGGCAGACAGCTTAGCAGCAAATGTGATAATAGGGTATTTGGCGCCGGCGCCAGTGGGCCGCGTTCATACAGACGGCATCCGCGGCATCCGTGGCCTCTGCGGAATTTTCAGAGCAAGCAAAGTATACGTATCGATTTGGAAAATTCCGCAGAGGCCGCGGAGGCCGTGGCCTCCGCAGCCTCCGCGGCCTCCGCGGCCTCCGTGGCCTCTGCGGAATTTTCAGAGCAGCAAAGTATACGTATCGATTTGGAAAATTCCGCAGAGGCCGCGGCGGCCGTGGCCTCCGCGGAGGCCGCGGCCTCTGCGGCCAAGCGCGAAGCGTACGCGTCGCGGCCTCTTCGTTGGACGCCGAAACTTATTCGAAACTTGATAATCAGCGTGCTTAATTCCAGTTTCCCTCTGATTATATGTAGTACGTGCATAGTAATTGGGCGAAGAGGTGTTTTTGAGTGGGGATGGCACTATTCCAGCATTCATTGTTGCCACAATGCACCATTCTACACGAAAACCATATTTTTCATCCTCCGGCTTAGAAATCGCTGTGCATGGTGAAAAAAGAAAAGATTTTCAGAAGCAATTCGAACAAAATCCTGGAAGAAACCCATTTGAAAACATTTCAAATTTTCACCATGCACTTATTGTCCGGGAAAGCATTGTGGAATAGGAAAATGGATGAGAATGAAAAATGGAAAAAAAGTGGAAACGAAATAGCGAAGCCTTACCAGCTTCTGCAATAATTTCTGACCATTCTTCAATTTTTTTGGCGTATAAACGCCCTAGCATTTATGCGCATTCTTCGAAAATAGGGAAAAACTGCTTTGTGTCCACGCGGCAGACACGCGAAATGGCGCCTTGTCGCCAATGTGTTAAAAAGGGACACCTCCAAGGGCGAAATTTTGCTGTAGTTGAGTTCCCATTTGTTGGGACCAGTTGAACCAGATCAGCTGAAACCCATTTTTCAAGGTATTGATTGCGTTCGAGCGTTCCCGTCAAGAGGCCGCGACGCATACGCTTCGCGCCTGGCCGCGGCCCTCCGCGGAACGGCGCGGTAGGCCGCGGCCGCCCGCGGAGGCCACGGGCTACGCGGAGGCCACGCGCTACCGCGGGTGCCGTCTGTTATGAACGCGGCCTGTGCGGGCGCCAGGCCGCTTTCACGGCAATTCGCGAATGAACATTTCGTGTTCACGAGGTCAGACTGGTCAACAGAAGGAAGCAGCCACATCTGGCTAGCAGAAAAAAGGTCGGGCAGACCTGGCCTCATTCCGGAAAAATGGGATAGTAACAGTTCGATTGTGCCGAAAAGACGTGAGAAACGATGCATCCCCCAACAATCCAAATGCGTTTGGATCATTGAAACTGCAGGAGAGCTCGTCTATGCAGAGGCAAACTCGTACGGTGTCAGGATGAAGAATGAGTCATATGCGGCCTTCTGAAAACTTTGAGCACGCCGCCAGTGTACTTCATGTCCCTAAGAATAAGATGACAGCGATTAGAGTGAATGTACGAGAGAGTTTCCTTCCCGAGAAAAAATTTTTGGTAGTTGATTTTTTTTTTGTTTCAGGGCGCTTTCGCGAATCGGGGTTGGCCGTGACTGACTAAGCCCTCCACACAGACCTAAGCGATATTAGTTCAAGATCCCAGCGGCACTACCAGTGACACAACTGCCTCACGCTCTCCCGGGACTCCGTACGTTTTGCTCGCCACGTGATAGACCATCGCCTTCCGGAGGACTACGCGCGGCACTGCCGTTGGCAGGCTGCAGGGACGTAGCCGCTGCCAGCATATCCCGTGATGGGTCCGAGCTTTCTCGTCGTTCCGCCCTGGACCCTAGTACTCGGTCGCCCGATCACTGGTGTACAGCGTGTCTAGCGGTCTATGTACACACGCACCTAACCCACCATGACTATACAGGGAGCACAACCACGATGATAAACGTACAACAAAACAGCTACATTACAACGAACTTAAGTCCCCCAAGATCCTAACGGTAAACGGCACACCCGAGTGCACGCCGGCTGCGGGTTGCGGCTACAAGCTGGAGAGACAAAGACCTATCACTACTTTACAGGTCTCGGTGCCATTGAACTATCTGTGTCCAGGTTTGACATAGGGTCGAGCAAGCACCTGTCACAAGTTTCTAGCGAACTCTGCGACAGACACCTTCACGATGTGGAACGCTATCGCAATATACAGGGGGGGGGGGCCAAAAAAAAGTCACTTTGCTTCATTGACTTTCGAGGCGCTATAAGTTACACTTTATTAAATTCTGATCGGACATTTTCACCACCATTGAAGAGCATATTAAATACTATCATGACACTCCGCCACAGCCTTCTGGACGAGCGCCATCGAGAGATTCTGGCACGCGACCGCGATGTGGTACCTGAGATCAGCGAGATAGTCGATTTCTCCGCCACCGTAGACCACCCTATTGAACTCCGCCCGAACTGGGTAATTGAGGGGATTCAGGTCAGATGACCTACTTGGATATTCCATCTTTTTCAGGTACTCAGCCTCCTTCCATTCCAAGTAGGCGAGAGTTTCTCCAGTGCCCTTCGATGAGGTGGCACCAATGCTGTAGCTGTACAAAGTTTCCAAGAAGGTACGGGCGACGACATGTTAGAAGGATATTTTTCACGAGTTGGTCGATGTAACCGCCAGCGCTCACTTTCAGTCCGGAGTCCACGCAGAAAATATTGGTTTTTACATTCCAGGTACCTCCGGTCCATACCATCAACGCGCGCCTTGGCGACTGTGGTGAGATGATGTCTTAGACCGTAGCGACGTTGTGCTTGCTCGATGTTGGAGGTCTTCCAGATCGAGAGTACTGGTCTCCAGGTAGCTATCCATGGGTGACTCCATACTAGAAGTTTCGCAGCTGTTTGGAGGTGACGTGAATTCCAAAGGTCTTCTCCAGTCAGGCTGCGACTGGAGATGACTTCATATTTTGGTGTACATGAAGGATGGGCGGGAGAGTCAGCTCCTACTTATCGAGGAACATCTTGGGTATCTTTCGCCCTGGTATCTATCCTCCGTTCTCTCCCTGGGCAGCGAAAAAACGTTTTGTGATATGGGGTACGCCGGTACCTTCCTCGAAGTGACGTTTTTTGCCCCCCCCGCCGTATATATGAGCCGCTCTCCACCTAATTTCCTACTTTAGTATGACACTCCTACCCCATCCCACCTACCGTTCCTCAAGGTTCTGAAAAATATTATGCCGAACAGGAGGGAGCGGATAGTAGAGGCCCGCGTGGATACGATAAAAATTCGCAGGATCGAAAAATCGTTTCATGGAAACATTCGGTCCCCCCTCTAGATACGCCCCCCCCTTATTACCTTCTACAAAGGGATAGTGAGCAATGTTCTGTGATTCGAGATCACTGGAGCAGGTTTCAGATGTTCTCACGCTAAACTGATACTTTTGCTGATGGTCAGCTAGCGTCAATCTATTTCTGTGGACAAAAGTATAGCGATACTTGTTTCTGGGGTAGTTAGAAAAAATCAAGCTTGCGGATGGCTAAGGATGGCTTCCCACTGAATAAATGACGCGTAATTTTCAATTGAACAAAACTTACAAATAAGTTTATTCAGCCATCTAGTGAAGTAAAAATAAGTACGTGGCGCACGCCGAGAACTTCAGAGCATCCAGTAGTGCTCTTCCCCTGGTTGAATGTAGGAAGATGTGGTAAAAAAAATCGGACTTAAATAAAGCTTTTTTTGATCACTTAGAAAATTCCCAGTTTACCTTTTCGTTTTCGCCATTTCGGTAATGAAAACTAGCTAATTATCTATGATTAACATCTTATAATTTGACACTTTCGCGACGACGTTTTGCTTCAATGACATTCCACGCGGTGTTAAATTGCTTGCAACGTAATAGAGTTCTCGGGTGATGTACGGCGCGTAGTCGATCGCGTCTACTTATAGGAATGATTCTTTTAGTCATATCGCCCGGATGAACTTCGGGATGGTCCGCGGTGCAGGCCTTCGAAACCTGTAGGCGCGTTAGCAGCTCGCAGGGTTCGGTTTGTTCCCCCTTCCGTGGTGTTTGTTTTAATGACACGCTCCACGTAAAATAGCTCGTTCCCAACGCACCACCGTTGTTGGGGATCCCCAATAAGGAGGTAGTATTTGCCGCTGGGGGGTGGTCGTATGTGGGCTGGAGGAAGCCCCTTCGATACTTCGGTTTTCTCGCTTCACGGACGTTGTAAAGGGGGGAGGGGGTCGTACCTGCTCATTGTTAGTAGGTGTCCGCTCGACAGCAACATTTTTGGGAGAAAATAGGGAAGTTTTCGCAAAATTTTGGAAAGTGGCAGGAAGTTTGTTGGGGAAAATCTGAGAACTGATAGAAGGGGGCTGGGACGTGATTGTCCCGGGCTTTTGACGGACCGCTCGATTCGACCATAGGAGACAGAGGGCCGGAGCGGGGGGGGGCGATGGTGTCGTTACAACGCCCCCCCCTCCCTTCAAAAAAAAAAGGGTGTGGGTGTCGTGCGGACTCAAACCAACGAGTGTGCATTGGGCGCTGCTTCTGGAGAGAGATATTCGAGGGCAGGACTGGGATAGAGTCCACCATTTGTAAAGTAGCACCACCAGTTGCGTCTATTGATGAGTTCTTTTCTGGAAGGGCTGGGGTGAGCATGGCGGGCTCACTTACACGTAGTGTGTCTGGTCCGTTGCTTGCCCGTCAGCAAGAAATATGTGGTTTTGGGAAAATATCCTATCCCCGTGGTGGAATTGCTTCTACTGGTGAATGCGGACGGCATCCTCTCCTCATGGCCACGGTTCGAATTCAAAAACGGACCTGATCTCGATCAGCTTATAAAAATAGAATTCCAGTTAAGGATATGTCGCATTGAAGCTAGATATTTTGGTTTCTATTTGTTGAATTTTCCCATCCCTTAAGTGGTGGTGAGGCGAACTACCGCTACGAAAAAAACGCGGAAATAAAAATCAGATTTTTATATCGAATTATTACTTGCTCTTCCCTGAAATGTATCGAAATATTGTGAGTATAGATAAATTACGCCTGGAAGGAATTGTTTTCAAATAAGTAAAACCTATTCTAATCACGACGGGAGATCTAGGTTCCGGCATACAGGGCTAGCATCAGGATGAAAAAATGATTGGACGAGTAAAAACTCATCCTCACCCCACTGTACATCCTTTGAGATGACGTGAAGCATGAGTCAAAGGGTCAACACGATTGAGAGGTCCCATGCACTTCAACGAAAGTTGTAGGCGAATATTCATGGATACCCTGAAGCTTCTGTGGAGTCGAGTTCATAGGTGATGAAGGCTGTAATCAAGTCCGGTAGTAAACAAACCGGCTCCAGAGCGCTAAATAGTTTTTTTATGAATTCCCGCTATCTTCTCATCTTTCAACTGTTTTGCTGTTGAATAGAAGCCTACTCGAAACTGTTCAAAACGCAATTTGTGGCTCGTTTCGATTTTTTTTTCCGCAGCCGTCTTTCTCATTAGAAGTCTCTTTGAGCCTGGCTCGACGACAGTATCACGGTAAAAGTAGTGGTGTAAGCTGCCGAAAGTCATTTTGGACGTGGGTCCACTGATCTGCTTCATTGCCTCCGTGAGGCATGCCTTGATACATCGTGATTCAGATTACCAGGCCTACGTTGTGGCATTGTATCTCCGAGTGCCGCCGCTCGATGAACCGACAGCGAGAAAAGGTAGGCATCGACTGTGAAACTTGGCGGAAGTGTCCGACACTACTCATTCCCTGCTGACTGCGCCCATGATGAAAACTAGAGAATAAAACGATCGCCGATCTATCATTCTCCGTGAGATACGCATCTACTCCTTTCCGTCAACCCTCCTTTCAAAGACAGCCCCCGCGCTCGAGTAGTACATGGTCGTCCTTCCTTGTGCAAGTAGTACAGCCCCCAAGCTAGAGACTGTCCCACTCTATTCGTCTGCACAGCGAGCGAGAAGCGAGCTACAGCCGCTGTAAGTTCTAGTTCTAACGCCTGCTCAGTTGGACCGCCTTACTTGCTAGATGTCCTCCGACGGAGGCCACTCAGTTGTTCTTAGTTGGGGCGGCGGGCATTGCTAATGCCCATGGATAATTCTGCTCCCCTTTATTACAGTTTACTCATTGGAGGTATATACATTCAATTCAACTCATTTCGCGAGTAAAAAGCACGAGTGACGCAATTTTCGTGATGCAAAACCTCGACGCACAAAACGTGCGCTACCGTAATCCCAAATTCAGACACCGCGTTGATAAAATTCCTTTTTCCTTCCAAGAGTTTTTCCTCTGCGTTTTTGTTGTTTTCTTTTTGTATTTTTTTTTGCACTGGATGATATCAACTACTGCGAGATGTGATAGAGAGATTTGTGAGCTAGGGGTTGCACAGAGACCGCAGGGAGGTGTGACTGTGAGGGAGCGATTTTGTTTATGTTGTTCTGGAGGACGCTTCTTGCCTGTTTTCTTCTTTGGGAGATTACTTATCAGCTACTGTTTCATAATTGGAAAGCAGCTATCCATGAGACTTTTATCCGGGAGCTGTCTTTAACCGAAAGTCCTTACGCAAATGTGCTACCAACAGCTAGACACTGCTACCTTATACTACACCAGTCTAATCGCCCGGCTGACGCCGAGCTCTCCTCCTTCTCTTTAGCTCGGCTTCGCCGAGCTGGCCTGGCTTCGCCAGGCGCGTTCCATAATTTTAACGGAACCTTTTCAATAGTGGGCTGCTCATACGGCGCTGTAGTGATCGAATCGTAACAGATAGAGCAAGGCTAAGGATCCTCCACTACTCAGCATACAATGCGCAGTCGGCCACTACAGCGCAATATCGCTCAGTGAAAGAACAGATTTTGTTCCCATCACCTGCACCGAAATGCCTACCCATGAATGTTTCCCTTTTCAATTAGCATGCAATCCGCTCGCTGAAGTATAATTATTAGTAGGTACTATACTCCCTTGTTATTCGTTCTCCTCAGTAATTGAATGGTCAAAAGTAAAAAGAGCTGTTGAACGCATGAAGCGCCGCATTATTCAGGTTTTCTGTTCCGGAGTTTCCTGTTTCAGGCAAACTACATATCCTC
>MU949157.1:0-20135 GCA_036418165.1 Cooperia oncophora
GAGGTTTTAGACAAGAGCCTTGGGGAACGCCACTCTCGGTCTGGTAGATTCTGGAGCATGAACCGTCGAGGACAACCCTCTGGTGTCTGTTACAGAGGAAGGATTCTATGTATGAACTTCGCAAGACATCCGGTGATGCCGAACTGTTTTAACTTTAGAAACAAAAGTTGCAAAGGAACGGAGTCGAAGGCCTTGGCAAAATCAATGTAGGCTGCAAACACAGTTTCCTTTTTATCAATGGCGTACTGCCAAGCGGGAATAGCCGAAAGAAGTGCTGTTGTGGTAGACTTCTTTGGGAGAAACCCATGCTGGCAATGTGACAGAAGATTTCTCGATATAAGGAAGCCGCATTGGCGCCACAACAATCTCTCCATTACTTTGCTCCATGAGAGTGAGACACACAGGCCTAGAGTTCTTGAATCACTCTGCTCCTTTCTCGTTGGCCTAACCAGTCCCAGACGCCAGATGGATGGCACTTCCCCTCTCAAAAGTATTCTGCGGAAAAGATGAGTCAAAGCAGGAGTGATAGCTTCAGCAGATTTCTTGAGAAAGATGTACGGCAACCCATCAGGTGAAGTAGAGCATCGAAGAGGAAGCTTATTCAGGGTGCGGAAAACATTTTCGTAATTGATATCCACCCAATCAAGAGTCTGTCCGGTCAACTGTGAGCCGTCTAAGTCGTCTACTGTCCGAGTAACATCCTTTTTGTAAAAAGTCTCAAAGACTGTAGCAAAAAGGTCAGCCTTCTCATAGTCAGATGTGCACACAGAACCAGTAGACGACACGATAGCACTGATTGATGAAGACTCCTTTAATCTAGAATTGCAGTAGCTCCAGAATCTCTTAGCGTTCTTAGAGGAAGCTATGCGCTCCTCATGCTTGAGTTTAAGCCTTGCTAAATTCTTTTTAAGTAAGCGGGACAAATACAGGTATTGTGGATTGCGCAAATAATTACCATTCTTGAATAACCGTTCAACTTCGAGATTTGATATTTTGTAGATAGCGGGGCACGTGGAAGTCTCCCTTAGTTTTACGACCGCGCGGAACGAACTGGCATATAAGAGAGTGGCAAAAGTTGGTAAAGAATAAATAACATTCGTCGATAGATCCCATAGAGTTAAAGATACTTTGCCAGTCTACAGCGAGAAGGTGACGGCATATGGATTCATAATCCCCTTTAGCGAAATCTAGAATAGGCTTAGAGACAGGTTGGGAATGAATGGTCGATAGAGTAAAGGTCACCGTAGCATGGTCTGATGTGGAGAAGGGATGTACTGATGTACTGCCAATGATGTGAGGACTATTCGTCAAAACAAGGTCCAAAATGTTACGGCCATGGTGGGTTCAAGAACTGTTTGCGTGAAGCTGTGAGATTCAACGAAATTTATGAAAGAACCTTGTCTACTGAGGCGGCTTTTGCTCAGACTCTGCGATAAGCGAGACCACCGGATATCGAAGAAATTGAAATCACCCAGGATAACCCCCGGGTCTATTTAGACATAGTTCTTCAATATAGAGAAGTTTTTTGGACATCGTAGCTGGAGGCAATGAACCGACTTTGGTAGCAAGAGAAGAATAATGCAGTCATTGCTGAAAAGGGATATTTGTAAGACAATACACTGAAGATAGACCGAAAAACAAATGGATGATATCAGCGAGGAAGATATATCGTCCCTGATCATGGCCATAACCAGCCCCCGGAGTATCCATCTCTATCGCAACGGTACACAATGTAGGGATGCTCAACTGAGAGTGTACTATTACTAATCTTGAAGGGCTTACACCATGTTTCTGTAACAAACAAACCGCAAGGATTCTGGAGGAGGAGTTTGTTGTTAATGACTCGCATGGAAGAAGCAAATTACCCACAGGGTCGGAACCAGGCGAGGAGAGGATTAGTCTGTCGCCTGCGGGCCCGGCCTATGGAGTGAGGATCAACGCTGGAAAGGAGCACAACGCTAGAGATGCACTCAATTGGTTAAGGGGATACCAGACGTGTAGTCGCTCGTGCAATCTGAGAAGAGCGGGATACGCGAGAGGTAAGCTGCCCTCGTGTTTTAGTTTGCAAATGCGGAGATCACGGACTACATACTGGAGGGCAGGGCAGTCCATCGTACCTCTACAATAGATTGCACTCATTGTAGAGGTACGATGGACTGCCCTGCCCTGCTTTTTTTGCCCTGTTTCTTCAACAAGGAAATGGGCTGTCAAGACTCATGGAGGCTCTGTCTAGACTAATTTCACTATAGTATAGTTATTATGTAGGTTAGTGAAAGTTTTTTTCTGAAAAGTTTATGGAGCACAACCTGTAGAGGTTTACAGACTATATACAACAAAAGCGCCAATTACAACTTCGATCCGGTCCTACAGTTCATAACTGCTTCACGTCGTCAAATTGTTTACGCGCTTTCTTGAGCTCTTCACTCATCGATAAGAGATCCTGAAAACCGAGATTCCAGAGCAGTGTTTCGCAGGGGCTGCTATAAGATACTTACCTTAACTCTAGCAAATTTCTTTGGGTCTCGTCTGATCAGGTAATGGATATCCTCTAACGCAATCTTGTCCGGTTTTCCAACCTGAACCGTGAGTAACGCATGTATGCATATCGCGAATATAGAATTAAAAACAGAAAAAAGAAAACTGTGTTCAAGACGAAATGTCTCACATTCATTGCTCGCTCGCATAGCTCTTTAATGTAGTCCAAAACTATTCCTTCTAGGGTCTCGAGGGTTTTGTCATATGGCACCTGAAGAATGTACTTGAATGTTGTTTGAATGTGAGTCAGAAAATGGTCAAAACAACGTGAATCACATTTTTTTGAGAAATCACCGCCTAGGACAAGTATTCTTGTGCCCGCAATGAGCTTAAACTCTTGTCCTTCGTGGACAGCATTTTTTTGCTTTACGTATCTTTCGTAAAGCAATTAAGCAATCGCGTGCGAACCACCACGATTTAAATCCCTGATAGGAAACATAGGAAACATCGTAAGGAACACTAGGAAACATCGTATAGCCGCCCATCCCATCTCTACCCCCGTCAGCGTGATCGTGATTTACAAATTTTACTTCATACCTTCTGTCTATATGACTTTTTTTGCACTTCTCCAATTCATCCCACATACACTAACTGACAAGGGCCGACTGATAACTTCACCCACTTTTCTTGAGATTCATAGCATATATCCGACTTTCGGGACCTTTTTCAACGGGCGCCCGCTCATCCACCACGAAATGTATCGCGCAGAAGCTCAACCCACAGTGGCTTTGCGCAAGCGTGCACTTGATGGTGACTGCCAAATTCAGCAATGCTAGTCTCTTCGTCGCCAAACAAGGTTGATCGCAAGACTGGCGCATGTGATAGTAAAATGGCACCGCTGCTAGAAAAAGAAAGCTATATTCGTAACTAGAACTCCAAATAATCCGAGTATATAAATTTGTATCTATTCTGGTGACAACGGCGCTAATGGCGAATAAGCGCTTGTAGGCTCTTGCACTAAAAACTAGTGCTATATTCTTGTCAAGCAAGGCTCAGGACAGAGAACAATGGGAAAAAAAAGTTGGGAGCCCCGCGCGTGTCTGAACAACGGTCGTCCTTATGTAACATAAGTAGTAACTATATTCTTGTCCCACGAAAGACGCCAAATTCTGGCGGGTTTCAGTGAGGAACTATCTTAATATATTGGTTGGCTATGTGTTGAGGCAGTGATGCCAAATTTGCAATGCAAAATATATTTTTGAAAATGAAGCATTCCTTTTGCTTACCGCAGAGGGATATTCACATTAACCAACAATAAGGCAACATCTTAAAAACAGCGTTTACAGCAGAAAGAGAGCAGAACTTATGAGCCAACGGCGGCTGACATTGTCGTCTTTGAAATCACCATTCGAGATTGCCGAGAGTGTGGATGTAGCGCGACTCAGCGCTTCCCTCCTCTTACCCTCCTTCTAGACCAAGAACGTGGAAAGAAGAGGGACGCGCCAGTGGTCGCTCCCTAACTCCGCCCGTGGCTATCGCGAACGGTGTCTTCAAAGAAAGGCAAAAAATCGTCAAAAAACCTAGAACGATAATAAAACTCCTGTTATACTACCAACCTTGTCATCTCCAAAACCGTAAAGCATAGAACGAAGTTCTTTTCTGAAGAAGAATTTCTTGTCTTCAGGACTTCCCTTTTCTCTTTTATCGTCATCGTCGAGGTCTGAGCCAAATAGATCATCGTCCTCATCCATTCTCTTGAACGTAACACTGCGATTTCGTGATACAGTTACGAGTTTCCGAGGGTGGGCGGCGCCAGAAAACGGGGTAACTGACAAGCACTTCCTTGTCTCGACTTCAACGCCACAGAAGGCGATAAAAGTTGCGTCAGTGACAGTGTTTCCTGACTCCGCCTAACCTGGCAGTCTCAGATGGTGACGGCAGTAATGTCAAAGAATCAACAGCATATAAGGAGCTTCATCCCCAAACATTGGATACAAGGCAACCCGTTCATATTCATTATGACGAAGCAAAGCATTCATATAAGCGAAGGGCTTTGTCACAACTGCACAAGTAACAAAAACAAGACAACATTTAATCAATATGAAATGCATTTTACTCTACTATTGCTATGTTCCGCAAACGAGGAGGTAAATATATCAAATTACTAATTTTCTGTGGTAAGATCAACATGCATAAACCTAAAGATACTATCTAGTAAGCTATTGCGTCCGTTGCCGTACACTCTTTGCAGCCGATCTTTTCTTGAATTCGATTGGGCCTTTCACCTGAAGAAAACGGAACAGTTGATTCTTACAGATTTTACAGCAATATAAACCTGTGCGATAGTTACCTTTTTCGTCAACACAGCGCTAGTCTTTTCTGTGAATACAACGGGTTCCAACTTCTCTTGTTGCTTTTCTCGTGCTTCTGCCTCCTTTCGATGTCGCTCTTCTTCTGCGCGATACTTTGCAGTAAGAGGCGAGAATACTGGTCCACTGAACACAATGACTTCATAATTTGTGAAAAACAAATGTATTCTGCTAACGATTACATGAACTGTGAAAAAAAGGTTTTAGTGCCTGGATTACCTGTCAACCTTCTTAACTCGCGTCCACGACCCTAAAGGACCGGCTGGTTGCGTGGGAGTTTCCTCTTCGACTGGTTCTTCCACTTGCATTGCCTCAGTTGGTGGCGATTGGACCGGAGATTTTTCCTCTACTTCAGTTTTGACCTGAACCCAATCAAGATGTTAACTTTTCATTTAGGACACAAATGAAGAACGAACCGCTTCAGGACGAACAACGGGTTGCGCGACAGCCTCCGATGGGGTATCTCCAATCGTACTGGTATTTGCTGATTCCATAGAAGGCACTTCGGTTGGAGTAGCACTTCGGTCCTTGCACGCTGAAACATGTGGAGTCATCGATGATAGAGAATTTGCCACCGCTACACTTTGCTGCCCCTCTGACCGAAATCAGTTTTGAATTTTGAAACTTCACCCCGGTAGATTGGCCGTTTGACTCGGAACCACCAGGCGACGCCAAAACATCTCAAAACACCGAAGGTGTCAAGAACCTGTCTTAGGGGTAGTGTTACCCCTAGAATATGAATGTTACTTTTGCGCGTGCGAATACACCTACGTATATATACACTGAGTGCGCTACTGCTTGAGGCGCCGAGACCAGCCTCTGACACTAGCGCCACTAGCACGGGCTGCAAGTGCTTCCACTTCACGCAGACGCGATAAATGTACTCCGGGACACAAATACCCACGAGAACGATGTTTTGACCAGATCTATCTCAACAGAAAGATTTTGATCGAAAAGTGATCAAGGTTTCGAGTAGGGCAGTAAAGGTAAGATAAGCCCCGATCCTACTATATAAAAACCGCTAAGTTTGTTTGTTGGTGTGTGTATGTTTGTTTGTCTGTCTGTACGTTTCTTTGACCGGAAAATCATAACTTTCTTCAAAACAGCGATAAAGCGCTCAAATTGATAAGTGATGTAGGGGTGGGGCAGGAACATTATTGGTGGGTGGCAGGAAGTGATAACAGTTGATAAGATACCATAAGGGGCCTTAGAAAGGGAGGGGCATCAACTTCATAACGCGCGTCACAGCAAGGCTAGAGCGTTGGTTCCAAGAAGTAAGATAGGGGGCAGGATGGGAACATTATTGGTGGGTGGCAGGAAGTGATAACAGCTGATAAGATACCATAAGGGGCCTCAAAAAGGGAGGGTCATCAACTACATAACGCGGGCCACAGCAACGAGGGGACTTCGGTTCCAAGTAGAAAGATAGGGGGCAGGATGGGAACACGGTGGGTGGCAGGAAGTTATAACAGCTAATAAGATACCATAGCAATTCAGAAGTGGTTAGGGAACATTGGTGGTGGGAGATAAGTTGTGATATAGTGTCCAACAAGAGTCAGTATCTTTTCGCATTTTTGCACCGCTTGCGACTGATATTGACCGCAGTGGCCCAAGATTCAGTGGGCAAAGGCTAAGTGAGCAAAAATGTTTCTATTCTTTAGCGATATAGTCGGAATTGATGCGACCGCTAATTTCTCGAGTTTTGACAAAAAGTAAAAGCCTAAAGTTGTCTGCCAATGATGATAAGAGCAACCAACAGATGGATTCGTAAAAGCTGCTCAAGGGAAGCGCCCGGATGAAAGAAGTTTTCGCCAAGATTTTGATAGTGTTACCATCGAAACTCTTTCAACCGCTAAGCTGTTCTATTCCCAACGAATGGTCTGTGTTTTTAGAAATGTGATAAGCACCAGACATTGGCAAATGGAGGATAAATATGATGAAATGGGCCGATTTTCGAAAAACGAGAGTCAGGCCAAGTGTTAGCGGGGCAGCACAGAAATTCTGACAGTACGATAGTAAACCATGCGGCAGTTGTGCGCGTCAGCCAAACTGGCAATTTATAAGCACAAATGTCAAGAAGAGAGCAAAGTGCTTTTTAAAACTGCAAATTCCAGTGGATAACAGAGTCATTCCAGACCCTACAACAAGAGCCTCATGAAAGTCAACACTTTTGAGCTGTTCTTAGATCACCTATGTGTCCGTTCCCCATCAAAATTTTTACTGGCATCACTATAACTGAAATTCGGCTGTTACAGAGTTATCGTTATAGTGGTTTACCGATCTTCGGATTCCTGTTATAGTTACTAGATTGAAAATTACCCCTTACATGTGATTTGATTACATAAGTCAAAATAAATGAAAATCACCGCAAAATTCAAATGGTTCTATAACACTGCTTTCGGAATCGCGATCCAATAGTTCCGATCACGCAATCGGATTGCTCGAGCGTTTGGATCGCGCGATTATGACCGGGAACTCCACTTCCAACCGGTGCAACGCTGCACGGCAGATTTCAAATGCGCAGTGTGTGGAGCTGGCTCACTTTGAATTCTGCTGTTGGCGGTGCACCGTTTGGGGGTGGAGCCCCCCCCCCCTTCATCATGGCACGAACGCTCGAGTAATCCGATCACGCGATCCAGACACTTGAGCGATTGTATCGCACGATCGAAACTATCAGATCGCGAAGCCTGTATGCGGTCTAAGCAAGGAGAAGCTGAACCTACAAAAAAAACTCACAAGGTTCTGGTAACGGTATGTCACAAAGTTCATGAGGAACATTGGCCGCTTCTTGTTCACAAGGTTCGGATTTAACCTTCGGTGTGACTACCTCCTCTTGCGGCACGTTGTCCGAGGTAGCGCCATGACTATCAGGGACACTCGTCGGGACTTCTTCTTAAAAATCTTTAATGTTAGTTAGATTAAACAGGAGCCGCTTTCAACGCACCTTCTTTCATTGTAGGGACCTCCATCTTCATCGATGAACTATCAGTATTTTGCAGTAAAGGCGGCGTATTGCTCTTTATTATAAAAAGCCGCTGGTTGTTCCCATGTCGACTCTTCAATAAAGTACTTCTGAATTATCTTTGAAGTCAGGCAACTCGGTCAAAAGAATCGCAGATTACCTCCGGTGTACAAATGAAAGTAATAGCTTCTGCCATCACCAGCATCAGCTTCTGCCCAAACGATTTCAGTGGGCGTAACTGATTCAACCTCTTCCTTTTTTAATGGGACTGTGAACTCTGAAAAACATATGAACTGAGGGGTTCGGGCAAGCCAAAAAGCATCACATAACTCTACCTGAATAGTCCACAACTTGTGGAACCTCTTTCTTGAAGTATTTCGATGACATCGAGGCAACTGAAGGTTGCGCTGGCTGAACAACGAGGTGGAAACTATTAAATAGAATTCAAAGAGATAAGCACCAGTTTACCCGCTTCTGATTTCTAACTTCTGCCATTTCATTCTTACGTTTCGCCATTTCGCGTGCAAAAGACCCGACATCTTTCAGCTGCCTTGGGTCAAAGATCTTCGACGACAATCCAGTTGCTAAATTCCGATCATACACGGCTATTTGAGATCCAAACTTATTTTCTTTCAGATCACAGACAAGCTCTACGGTATGAACCAAAAGTAGAAATAAATCGAATTGAAAAATAAACTAACAAGGTAGTGCCGGTCCTTGCTCTATTCCTTCTCCGTTTTCCCTCATAGCTTTGAGGGCTGCAGCTTCCATAGCTGCCAGAGCGGTGCTCATCCGTGCTTGCTAAATACAACTTGAAATACAACTTCGAAAAACGATGTTAAAACTAACATAAGTAGTTAACAAAATAAAGTTTTAGGACTCACCTCTTTCTCTCTTTTCACGACTTGCTCGGCCGAGCTCGCGCAGTTTTGCGGCCAGCGCATCCTTATGTTTCCTACCTCGCTCATGGAAATCGATTGTTAAGCACGCATTGCCCCAACCATACCTAAATGAACACTAGCTTATGGGCCACAGGATCAAAGACAGAGGGCAGAAGGCTGGAAAGCGAAATACTTCAGAATGTATGGCGTAACAATTGCTTAAAAGCTGCGAAAAATCAGGATATCGAAAGTCCCAAAAATATCTGAAAAAAAATTGAATACCTTGCAAATTTCGCAGAATTTGCGGCCCTGTGATTTCCAGACGTCAGTCATGCAGAGACCTAAAACATATGCTTGAGCTGTAGTATAATAAGTAGAGACTATATACCGGAGAAATTCGTTAAGAACTTCTCTACACAACAAAGAGCTCGCGTATAAGTCTTGAAATAATTGCGAGGAAAATGATGGTGTATCAAATGTTACTTATTATCTTAAGGTGCATTCACTTTTGCGAACCAATCGCTCGCGCGAGCGATTGGCTCGAAACTTGGTGATTTGACGCTCTTACTTGGCTTCAGAAAGCGTTCATACTTTGCATCAGCGTTTTGAGCGTGCAAATAACGTTTCCGGCGACTAGTCCCTCGAAACGCTAGACCCACACCTATCCTTTCCTAGCCGCTGAAAACGCTGGCGTACCCTCAAAACGCTAACACAAAGCACGCAATCTCTTTCTTTCTTATCGCTCGCGCGACCATCGTGACTAGAACGCGAAGTAGGGATGCATTTTGAAGCAGTTCACTGGCATCATAAGTATAGTGTAGTTCGCTGCGGACGGTTGGGCGTGTCAGGCGGGATGAGTTTGGCGCGGTGCCAAACCCGTTCCACCAGTTGTTAAAGCGAGCAAGTGATATGACTGTATCATATCGTTCGTATTACTCGTTTTCTACCACTTTTTGTCGCATGCGCGTTTCAGCAAGAAGGCAGAGAACGGCTTTGACGGGGTGACACACCTGCCTGACACGCCCAACCGTCCGCAGCGAACTAGAGCGTAGTCTTTCATATTGTGATACAAGTTCTCTTGCCCTTTTGAAGCGAGAATCTCATAGAAAGGAGCTGCACTAAACCAGTAATACAAATTAGAAAGAGGATAAAGAATCTCTTAGCTGAAACTTAATCTGGGATTTGTTAACAAATTGGTCACGATGTTCAGCTGTTTTTAGCGCCTGATCCCTTACGGAGACTGACATCACAACCTTTTTCTATTTTCGAGCACTTAGCAAGTTATTTTCACCTTGTCTTTTCCACTCGCTTGGACTAGGTTTAGGGTTTTTGTTTCTAGGACTAGGACTAGGGTTTTTGTTTTTTGCTTGTTTGGGGTTTTTTTTCGTTCCTGTTTGCGCCATTTCGAAACATTCGTGCTACTATGGACAAAAAAGTGGGGTACAATCCTGATCAAAAGATCGAAACAGGGGAAAAGATATTAAGGAACAAGGATAAAGGCAGTGTACTTCTACAAAGCATATTTTGCAAGCAGCTCCGTAGATAAAGAACGCAGAACACTCAAGTTCAGCTAAGCAAAATAAAGGAACCTCTTCGTTTGTGGTTCGGCAGTGCAAATTCAGCAAAGAGCGTAAGAGTTAGGGGAAGTCAAAGCGAAAAGAAGTGAAAGTACTCTAGAGAATTCACCAAACGGAAAAGTGAGCGTAAATGCAAAAACGAAACGAAGCTCCGCGTTTGCCGTCCAGAAATTTTTCGGTCGCAATTACACATAGCTCATGGAAATTGTCGTCACACACTTTTGAAGCTTGTTCCGGAAGTGATGAACGTCTGAGCTTTGTTGCTGCATGTAGTAGCTTCTGAAATGACTGTATTGGCCATTCTCTGTGTTACAATTAATTTAATGAGACGTTTATGATGGCTACACACAGCGCGAGTGCGTCGTCATTCTCTCAATCGCTACCTCCTCGGATAGAACCACAATATGTTAGAGTAAGTTAATGTTGTTTTTTGGTTTTGAATATATAAGCTTTAGTGTACCCCTCTTTTGTAGATTGTTGGCGATTCTGTGGGTGTCGTTAATCTCACACCGGCCGCTCTACAATGCCTTGCTGATAAAGTGAGTTATCTCTTCGTTTGTTTGTTCTTATTTGTTGTTTCGTTATCGTATTTTTTCCACGTTTGACCCATTCTTTCATTATTTGGTTTTTTTCTTGCGTATCTTTCAAAGTAAGCAGTCTTAACTGCTATAAGACCTTGGGCAACATTCAACTACTAACCCGGCTATAAGACCTTGGGCACATTCAACTACCAACCCGGTCTTCTGAAACCAGAGCAGTTTTTTTACTTTTTTCTGTGAGGGCAGGTTTTGCTCGAAGTTTGTTTCCAGAGGTAGTCCGATCTCCTCAACAAAAGGGTCACATCCGCTTGGCCTGAAAATGTCTGGCGCCAGACCCATACAATGCAGCTGTAGCCACCGGCACAAATGTAGCTTTGTTCACCAAAATCGATGGAAACTTGTATACGAGTAATGACACTTGCGAATATGACATTCATTTTGAGCGCTAATGGAAAACCCTAGATCATGTGTGCTTTTCTAAGACTGAGCCTGGAGAGGGACTGACTCCTTCCGGGCCCAGCCTTATTGTTAGCGCTAAATAGCAGTGATGTCCAAAAAGGAATGCCTTATCTGCGTTGAAAGCATGAAATAACCTTATAACAAGTCCTCATCGATTTCGGTGAAAAAGGGTCGCATCGGCGCCTAATGGCGCCAAATGGCTCCCTGGTTGAAGATGGATGTCATGCTTGTGACCAGGGCATCGAATACCCTAGCATGCAGGTTTACAACGATGTTTGTAAGAGAAGTGGTGACGTCAAATTACGCCAGCATCCAAAACGACTGTCATGCTCGTGATTAGGGTGATTGTGTAACCGTACAGGCAAAATTTCGGCATTTTTTCTTTGAGTTCATGGCGTAGTAATAGGTGAGTACCAGAACATCTCAGTGTCATAAAAATGTCTATTCATTCCGGGATGCTTCGTACCTACTGCGCTTAGAGTTCCTCTTTTGGTCGACTGCTTTGGGTTTCCCAAATAGAGGAGCTCACATTTATCAGTGGCAGGCCTTTGACTATTATTCATGAGCTCTAGAATTGGAATTTCTTGGTTTGCTTTCAACATAAGTCTTCTAATTCCCATCTGTGATCCTGTTGACAGCAAAGACGCAGTTCTTCAGAGATCTCACCTCCGTTGTGGCCACGCCATTCCTTTAGGTGCCCATTCCGTTGTGAAAGAGTTTGATCCCTCCTCCGATTTCGCCCACTTTGGCCCCTTTCCAGCAAGTTCCTTGGAGGCTAGAACTTGAATGTTCCTGCGCTATATTTCGTCAGCGACCTCTTGAGACATCTTGTTAGTGACCCAGTTTAGTACTCCAACTAGCTTCTTTGACAGAGGTTGTTCATCTTTCGGTAGCCCTAGCACATTGACTGCAGAACTCAAGCCAGGGTTCTGCGCGCCACCACCGGATTAGTGGTCCTTTTGTCTTTTTTGAACTTATCCTTTTACCACTTTTGGACATGTTTCTTATGACTAGGTTCTTCATCTGCCAGCTCGTAAAGCTGGGGGTGACTTTGGTACCGGCACCACTTTTTTTTCTAATTCCACGAAGACAGGGTTTTTGCCTTGGCGAGAATAGAACTGTGGCTAAGTGTGTTGACTTCAGCGTACCTTCTTTTACTCTGCTGTCCCTGCGTTGGTGTGTGCGGGAAGAGCGTAGCTTTTCGTTTACATGAACATTCAAAAACTCTAATTGCAATTATTAAAGCTGACGCAAGTATTGTCTCGTTGCTCACTCCTTGCCCATAAATTTACCGTACATGGTCGACGAAGGACTATGAAGGTGGAAGATGTACAACATGCCCTTCGAGAACTGAACATTCCGGTAATTCATCCAGGTTTTTGTCTTCGACTAACAATGATCTTCACTTGTTGTTTAAGATGCCTATAGGAGCTCTGACACGTTCGCAACCTTCTATAAGGCAGCTTCGTATGCCTGGAGGGGAGCAGCTCTATGTACGGGATGATATGGACGTTGATGTTCAATCCATTGCGCAACCTCCACAAGCGAAAATCCCAGTGAAGAGACATATTAGAGGTAAGAGCCCTACTGAGTTTATTCAGACATTCATTTTACGCCTCTTTTTTTCTTAACATTCTCCCTAGTATTGTTTTCATCAAGGGAAACTCTGCCTGTCATATAGTACACCGTGTCATCTTTTCAGAATCTCTTTTCGATATTCAATTCTGGTTTTCTAAATTGATGAGGAGTAATGATTATGATATTGTTAAATAATTTGTTCAGTTCATTGGATACGGGTCGATAATGAGGAAGAACCACCTCAGGAGAAAAAGGCGAAGAAAGCCAGTCAGGGAACCGGGATGTCTTCTACTGATCTGCCAGCTGCTTTAAGGAAAAGGTAGTTTATTAGTTGAAAATAGGTTGTTTTGGGTATATCACCTGTGCTTGCGTTGATCATCGAGCTCGTCTAACGGGTTTTGAGTCTTGCGTGTCTGGGTAAAGTATGACCTCGAAGCCATCAACTGCATTACGTTTATGTTTTAACAGCGGTTCTAGTTGCTATGCTATTTGGCGACTTACCGAGTTTTATTTGTGGTTTTACTACATTTCAGTGAGACAGTGGGAGATTCATGTTGGGGGAAATAGCTAGAAATACTAGATAACTCAACTGGATCAGTACCAGAGGGTCTACCAAAACAACACATTTCCTATCGCAAGGTCCTGAGGCACCTAGCCAGAGCGAAGATGAAATCTCTACGGCAGAATTGTTTTAGTTGTAGAAGTGAGGTAGGATTGAACGTAATAGGGCGCATTTTCGCTCCTTGTCTTCTAAGGTGGCCACGCGTACTGAGCGAGACATCTCGCCGAACCACAATCCGCTGAATAACCATATTGTGCCCTAGGATGTGCATGAAGAACGAGGTTGGTTTAAAAATATCTTGGTAGTTCCAGAGTCACTCTCCCCGCTGAACTTGCGGCACCATCTGTTTCGTTCCGCATAGCTGCTCAAGGAATACCCAAAAAAGAGCAAATATTGGTCAAACCTTCGTTCCTGGAGCCGTTGTACGTATATCTTTTTTCGACCTCGAATTTTCGTTTCTTCTGTAGGTACATTGTTTCATAGTGGTTATATAGTTGTCGTCTGACCCCTTCAAGATTGTGTCTAATCCATTGATTCAATTTTGTGAGCAGTCTTGCTTCAGGAACAGCAAATTTACCTGAAGGAAATTGTGGAGGCATGTGTAGGTCAAGATGATCGGAAACGACAACAAGCCTTGCAATCGCTAGAAAGGGATACCGGCATTCAAGAGCTATTACCGCGGCTATCGCGATTGATACACACCTCTGTAAGTTTGCGATCTATATTATTGCAGTTCAGAAAATGTAAGGGTGAAGAAATCGTTTTATTCCCTTGCTTGAATGGTTTTTGGGAGCAGTTCAGGTTGGTGGAAACATCAAATGGTCTCAGCTGAGTTTATCAGGTTACCGCGTGAAAATTCCTATAACCAATCTAGCTCACTTCGTTTCGCTCGCACCTCCCAAACTGTACTGCGCCGGTTTTTGTTTCGTATCTACCTTCAGCTAATTTTTGCTAGGGTGCTCAAATCATTATTTATTTTTGCAGGTGCGTTGCAATATAGTCCACCGTTGTCTTTCAATGTTAATTTATGTTGTACGAATGATGAGATCGATTGCTGTAAATAAATCTGTGAAACTTGATGGAGTGGTAAGTGTAACTTTGTTCTTATTTAGCATAACTCGTTTTCCACAAGCAAAAGCTATTTGTGCTCCCGATATTCTTTTTTGTTTACTATTATATTGTAATATATAATAGTAAATAAAAATTTACTATTATAATATAATATAATATATTACCTTGTCAAACTATTGAATGCATTTCCTTCCATTTTTGATATGGACTCATGCGTAGGAGTATAATGTCTAGTTCCACCGAAACAACTTTTCGGTTTCGATCCTCCTTATCCCGGGAGTTCACACTTCAGAAATGGATCGGCCTGGTGATCAGTGCTTGGTACCAATGAGCGATTGAGCAATTCCCTCTACACATAAGCGGGAGGTGTCAAATTCTGGTCTGCCTCTGCGTCCGCCTCTATAGCTTGGAACGCTGTTATGTAGCGCGTCATCGCGAAGTCTGAACGCTGCCTACCTTGCGGGAGAATAGGAGAACACGCGATTCGACGTCTTGGGAGAGTGCGCTCCAGTTTAAGTATGTCTTTCAATCTGGTGGCATGAGAGAGTAGTAGAATCTGCCTTCTACGTTCTAGGAGAGCGCCGCGAAAGAGTAGATGGTAATGGATCAATTCCACTCGCTAGCACGCGTTCTTTCGACTTGTCTTTTCTCATATTCTTCTAACCCTAGTAGTCCCTAGCGACTTAGTCTCTTCCCAAATACTTCCTTTACGTGCATTCTCCGAAAACGTCGGATCGCCGATTCTCGAATATTTCCAAGTCGCGAAGTATGAGCACAGTCTTAGTAGTACTTATCCCATTTGTTTTCTGGGAGCTGTTTGAAAAGGGGGGGGGGAGTAAAGAGAGGAGAGGGTCCCACACAGATGTTTCTCACCGTTTTCCTCTCCTCCTCCTAATACGGCGTTCCAACTTTGCGAATGTGAACAATTCTGTGTAGATTCTCCAGTTTTGCATCGAGAGATTCTGACCAGGAAATGCCTTAACTTTGGAGTACTGTCACACTCACTTCCCTCGCGGTCATAGTTCTTAGTGATGGACCTATTTTTTACAGCTTCATGAGTTCTTACCGTCTCTGATGAGCTGCATGTTGGGCAGAGTTTTGTGCACTCGACCTGATTCTGACAATCATTGGGCACTGCGTGATTTTGCTGGCAAGACTTTAATCACTATAATAAAGTAAGTGGTAGCATTATCGTGGAAAAAAATGATTTGGAGTGTGAAAGTGTCTCCATGGATTAGTTGTACTTTTTCAGAGATCATGGAACTAAAGAGACTAGACGACGATCGTTTCGTGCCGTCAAGCGGATATTCGACGAACCGTCGTCCAGTTACTCGATGATTTATGGAACTATTACAACTCTTCTAGAGTTCGCATCACCGGTAGAGGTAAGCTGGATATAACATGTAGCACAGTCATTATCCCTGCAAACGAGAGGGCGTGTGAGGGGGATGAATATGAGTGCAGCCAGGACGACCTTTTCCACATTTTATGCCATACAGAGCCTGCAACAATCGGTGGAAAAGGTTGCCTGGTTGCGCTCCCCCCCCTCCCATGAACACCCTCTCGTTTGCAGGATTGATTACTAGGTGTAAGGTATGCCCCTGTCTCTCTTCAGCTTATCCGTTTGCATCCTCGAATTATGGTATTGCTTGAACGAACTCGTACTGCGGCGGCAACTAGTGCTGATCAGCAGGAACGAATCGAAGCTCACAAACTTCATGCCGCTCTCACGGTGAGCTTCTACAGTGCATATTTGAATGACTCGCCATCATAAAGGCCAATTCCCAGTGATAGAAAGGGCGTGGCTGAGTACTTCACGTGAATGTGGCGTAGGACGCGTTGTTTGTGGGATGTTTCCATTCGATACAAGTATTAATGTGTCCTATACTGGATAGAGACATGAATACGACTACTCTAAATTTTCAATATCCCTACAGAAGCGCACCTACTGGCACGTTTAAATGAATTACACAGCCGCGGACTCCCCATCCCTGAGATATGGAGGAACTAAGGGAGAAGGTTTCAGAAGAACTTTGGGTGCGGTTTGGCGGGGACATTTTGCTGGCTGCCACTGATCACTGCCATTGCCTCCCGCAGGACTCGTGAGTTCCTGTCAGGCTGTGCAATAGCAGAAGCTTCGATACCCTTGACAGGAGCCTACAGGTTCGCCAAAGCTAAAGGTAATACACCAAAAGGAACTAGTGGAACTGCAAAATGTCCCTACCAAGCCGCACTTTGGCCTCATTAAGTGGACCGTCTTGTAGCTAGCAACTTGTAGGAGTACGCACAATTTTTAGAAGCATGAGCCAGCGTTGCGTCGATTGATCAAGCAAGCGGCACAGGCGTCAAGAAAGGACCATTCAAAGGGTTATGTCTGAGCGCCACCACTGTTTTATGTGCACATTAAATATGTGACTGTACATTTTTGTAACGATGTGAATTCTGTGTCCTCTACCATGTTCAGGTTGCGGTAGTCATTCTGATTATTCCATGCTGCTCCCTTCTCCTTCGTTTCTCTACTTTTTGGTTATGAAAGGCCTTGAAGAAGAGATCCATGAAGTTCTTCGCATTGGATTCGAAAATGACCTGTGGTATAAGAGTGTGCAACGAACTCTGCCAACAAAAACGTAAAATGTGTCAATGGGTGGCAGTGCATTAGGCTAGAATTTCGTGTACGGGCGAGGTTCCGTGCTTTGGCCCCTCTTAGTAGTATAGTTTCATATATTGCTGTAGTAATTTATGCAATAAATTTACTAATCCTTTTTTCTCGCTTTTGATCGTGGTATTTCCAATGATCGCTTAGAGTGCGTTCATACTTGCGTCAACGTTTTGAGCGTACGGCAGCGTAACCTTTACTTTTCTAATAGCTCTAAATGCTGCCGTACGCTTGAAACGCTGACGCAAAGCATGAAAACACTCTTGCTGGTTTCGCTGGAAGTGGAGGGGGGCATCCTTGCAAAGGATGAGCTCGTGTATGGACTTATGAGGGAAGGTTTCATATGAGCTGAGGATACTGTGTTGGTTTCCAGTCAAAATCGCGAATAGCTGCCTGCGAAAGGTGGGAATCACGGCCCACTGGTAATGAGCTCGCCTCGCTCACTTGGATGAGCTTCTTATGTACGCGTGCTTCAGCGTGTGCTGCATATAGGGCAGGGCATATCCTGGTAGCGTCCCGGAGGAGTTTCGCTGGGTGAGGCCCTCCCGCTCCTCCTCCTTCCACCCAAATTTTCTCCTCCAGTACGTCCCCCTCCTCGCGACCACAGTCATGATCTCTCCAAACGATAGTGTATCTGACGGAGCATGGTTTGGAGCACAGCCAGATCTCCCAGTAGTTGTAGAGCGCTCAGGATGACATCACTGGTGGAGAAGGGCACCCTTGCGGCGCTCCAATGCGCACCGTATCACATGCCCTATCGTTTGCAGGAATGATGACTGTACACCACTGCACCCGCCTTGAGAGAGTAAACTAAAACCTACCTTCAAAAGTTTGCGATACGATTTTCGGGAAGGAGTTATGAGGTTTTCTCTACCGTTCATGTTGAAATCGCTGCGGCACCTATAGTGCGCGAACAGAACTCCTTTTGCTCAAAAGGAGGTGTGATGTTCGTGTTCAGGGGTCACAAAACCGATACGGACGGCACTCTAGCGAAATTCGAAATTGTTACTCAACTTCGAAAAAGTGGATGGAAGAATAGCAGCTACCACAGGCACTAGGTCACCCATCACCAATGTCGTGGTGCCTTTATACTGAGCAACTAACTTATCTCTTCAGTCATGTCTTTCCGATACGAGCAATATCTGGCTCACGTGTTTGAATCATCCGCATCATTTTTCTGATGATCGGGAGGTAATCGCTACCCGGAAATCATCGATGGTACTGAGTTCCAGGATGCTGGTATTCACCAGTGGAAACCCACCCCTTTTTCAGAATTAAGTCAAAATTTCCGGTTTGGCTAGGAATTCGCCTCCATAGGTAGTTCGACACGCTGAACATGAATATCTTGCATGCAATGCGAAAACCCTTGTGACGAGCGTGACAAGATCAAACCCTTCTTGGGGCAGCGTTCAGACTTTGCGATGGCGCGCTGCGACCGTCGTACAGTCGTCATCCGGGCAGTTGATTAGGCGGTCAAAGGGTCGCAGACGCGGCTGCGGCGCGTCACGACCGCGGCGATCAGCTGTTTCCAGCCTATTTAGCCATTTTCTCCCTATTTTCACTGCTTTTTTTGAAGGTTGGTTGTTGCTTGTCTTCAAAAGGATTTTTCAGAAATTATGATTGAGATTTCTCTAATTTTTGCGAACAATTAGATAATTAAACAAGCGATTAAACAAGTTCCCAAAAAATCGCAAAAGCTCCACGTCTAATATACTTCATAAAGACAATAACACAACTTACCTTAAAAAAAATAGAAAATACAGTGAAAATTAGGGAGAAAATGGCCAAACCAGGCTGGAAACAGCTGATCGCCGCGGTCGTGACGCGCCGCAGCCGCGTCGTTTGGCCGCCTAGGCATTGTTCACACTCTGCGGTCCAGCGTTTCTCTGGAACGCGGCGGTTCGGCGAAAAGCTTTCGATACGTATCGACTGGCGGTTGGGCGAAGAGTCTGGCGGTTGGGCGAAAGGGTTTTGATACGAATCGACGGGCGTTTCGCCAAACCGCGACGTTTTTCGCCTTCGACGAAACGCTAGCTCGATCGCCGTGGCGTTTTTCGCCAGCGAAATCGATACACATCTATTGCTTTTCGCCCAACCGCCGAACGCGGTTGGCGATTCTCCGATCGATGACTATTTTTTGCTTTTCTCCCAACCGCCGTTTCGTCAGGGTCGCAGACTGTGAACAATGCCTAATAGAGTGCCTGGATGACGACTGGCCGCATAATCAAGTGCCCGGATGACAATTGTAATTCGAGTGTTATCGATGCATACGAGTGAAGGAAGCCACTCAAACCGAACTGAATCACGAGACGACTGCTGCTCATTAGTAGAGCCTAGAATAAGTCACGATATAACAGAGAAACCCTGTCGATACAGAGCCCTTCAAGACTTATTATTTCATGATCAGGGAAGACACCCAGCACGCGACCGTACTTCTGGGTCGAGATGTTGTTTACAGGTTATTTTTATCCCTAACAAAGTCGTTCCTTCTCGTCGAGTCGCAGCAGCAGCTGCCCCTGCTTCAACGGCAAAACAAAGGAAGGGCAATTTGGAACATTATTTGCTTTAAAACTTGTTAATTGCACAGACTGTCGTCGTTCCCTGATTACTGACGAACGCTGATGCTTTACCATAAGGGCCAAAATGAGGCCCCTTGTACTACATATTTACTCGGAATCGTGAAATTTTATTGAGCTGGAATAATTTGGATGGATTGTAGCGGTAGCTGCGACATTAGTCAGCGTTCAGACTTGTCGCGCTTCAGCTTAAAGACAGCTCCCGCGATAAAAGTGTCAAGGATAATTGCTGATCAATTATGAAACAGTAGCTGATAAGTAATTCCTCAATGAAGGAAAAAAGAAACAAGAGCCCTCAAGAACACCATAAACAAAATCGCGCCTGACAGTCACACCTCCCTGCGGTCTCTGTGCAAGCCCTGGCTCACAAATCACTTTGTCACATCTCCCAGTAGTGGATATCATCGAATGCGAAGAAAAGAAAACAAAG
>MU949166.1:0-10005 GCA_036418165.1 Cooperia oncophora
AAAAAGCCCATATCTCTAAGTGCCGCGCTGCAAAATTCTTTGCAAAACGAAGTTGATTCACCCAACCAAGGGCTTATCGCCTCAGGATAAAGCGAACATCCCCATCTTCATAACGGTACTTCCACCTACACAGACCCGCTCGATTTCGATTATTCTTTTTTTTATTTTCTTTTATTATTGATTCTCGATTAGGAATAAGAATTTTGGTTTACAAACTCTGCAGTTTAGGCGGAAGAAAAATGATCTATTACTGTATCATAAACTTATTCATCATAAAGCTATCAATAAAACAAAGTATCATAAACTGGGAAGGCTAAATTAGATCTTGAACAACTGTGGGTACAGAGGACCTCGATCACAAGAGGCGGTAGGATGAAATTTGATGTGGGTCGGGCCAAGTTGAGTTGCAGGCGGAATTTTTTCACTCACAGGGTAATCCCGTTATTCCAAAAGTTATGTAAAAAGTGTCCAATAGCGATATCTTACGGCGCACTCAAAAGATTTTTGAGTACGGCAAAGGGTTAGCGAAATCCCTTGGTCCTAAGCTGTTTTTTTTCTGTGTTCTAGAGTGTCATTGATATTTGATTGCGTGACTCTTTTGTGGGATTTGTTCACACGAGGCTACTCGTGTAATAAATATAATATATATAATAATATTTCCCCACTAGCGTAATTGCCCCAAAACAGTTTCCAAGCAATTAATTGGAGGTTGTCATTGTTCATAGCAAACAAGAGGTCACGTGGTAGTGTTCCCTTGCAAAGCACAGTTCTAGCAAGGATGGTGAGACCAGGGCACACCATCGCTGCGTATTCCCCAACACGGAGGATCGTGTGTGGATTAAGAAAAAATTTTTTGATAGTTGATTTTCCTTGTTTCACGGACGCCATGGGGGGGGGAGGGTTGTACATGCTCGTTGTTGGGAAAAGAAGGGGGAGGGGTCGTACTTGCCTTCTGAGAGAATTTTGTGGCGTTGGGAAAAATTCTTTCGGATGTTGACTATTCGCGATTTTTTTCCCTTCATATCCTAAGAGATATACCTCAACAGCAGAATTTGGCGGGAATGTAGAAAAGTTTTTTGGGAAATTCTTGAGAAGCTGTGGAAAAAGCGGTGAGCGGCGTGGGAAGTTGGGAACATCTGAGAAATTGACAGCTAAGATGGGGTAGGGGAATCGTATTTTCCTTGCGGTTTTTCCGTTTCACATGTGCTATATATCCCCCCCCCCCCGCTCGACAGCTCGATCGTATCAGTGGAGGGGACCAGAAAGGTCATATCAAATCATCTCCTATAAGGGGGGGGGGACCTGACTCTGACCTCCGCACTTACAGAAGTGGGGTTCTTTACAGCTTCCTCGGTTGTAATTTGAACAAAAATTGCGTGGTTTTTGCCTGTAGCTGTTTCTGTGCTGTTCTCACAACCCCTAAGAACATTTTTGGGGAATGTTCCTGATTGATCGCCGTTATGAATAGCGGCAAAAGTCCCGACATTCTTCAGCTTTGTGGACGGGAGAGCCGGTTCGATTGGCACTCTACGAAGTGTTGATCACCAGTGACAGACTGGCAGTCATTGAGAATTGTTATGCGTGGCATCCGACCCGCCGCAGGAATTCCAGCTCTACGTCTCAAGGAATTCTCCATGAAGTTGTCAATGATCGGAACCCGGCAGTAACATTACAAAAGAGTACCTTGGCAAAGTTCGCAATGTTCCCGCAGATAGGCAATAACGTGGGAAAGTCCCGTACGATTTCGGTTCTTACGTGCTAGTCCCATGTGTTTACCGGGTGGCCATCTATTAATGTCAGTTTTTTTTGGGAAGACCCTGATGAATGACTTGTCACATGTAGAATCGACTGGAATACTTATATTTTGGGACAAGTTCCCTTATCAACACTTCCACTGATCACATTGCCTTTTATTTATGGACTACTAATGTGTTGTTGCTATTGCGATGGGAGAAATGGCCTCGAAAAATGTTTACTGACCACAATTTGCACATGGTTCATACCACAATGACCTCATGACACGTCCAGAGACAGCTGACCAACTGGACTTATCGAGAAGTCAGCGCACTGTTGCCTTCGGAAAGTCGAAAGTTCTCTTTGGTGTAGTTCCTGCAGCTTTCAGCCCTTGCACGGAGGTCCACGTGGTACTATGATCGTCTCTTTCACGTGAATCAGGCAGGCACTCCACAACTTGCGATCTCTGATTGCTTCTTGATTCTCCTGCAATGCGCATCTTTCATAGATCTCACGTCTACGACCAGTAGCTCGGCTGCGAAATGTCAGTTGATCGCTTTTCCCAAAGATCAGTGAAGGTTTCCTGTTCTATGGATTAGCCACTGTCACGTGGCTATTCTATTATTAATACACTAAAATGCTTAACTATTAACCTTTTAACGGGCTTTTCGATGAAGTGCTATGCTGCTTGCTTTGCTTTACAATGTAGTACGTGAGAAGCTTAGAAGTTTTGTCCCTTAAGGGTATCACGGCACGATTATTTGACACTCAGTCTGATATTAACAAGGGTGCTATATTGGGGGAAAATGGCGAAAAGCGAAGTGAAACGGTCAAAAACCTGCGAAAAACCTTTGTTCTACACGACTCAGAAAGCAATTTCGGACGAGTTTCCCGTTGGCATCGTGCCAATAACCGCTACGCCAGATACGGCTGCATGATTACTCATTCAGTGCGTTTCGTCCAGGAATCGGCCATGAGCCTAGGAAAACTATTACGACGGTACTTCCCTTGGGAAGATACGCCACCGCAAGCGCCTGCTCAGACGGCGTCAAAGTCATCCTGCTAGGCCCTACATTGTCTACCCTTGGGAAAAATATCGTGCAACTTGCTTTAATGTTGTGTTCAATTTTCCCGTTAGCCTGCCAATAACTTCTATCCTATTCCCGTCTCTTTTGACCCACAATGAGACCGCCTTTCATCAGAGCTGAACTCTTCATGCCCATATCTCTTTTTCTTCTTTCTTTCAAGTCCCCATTTTCTTGCAGCCCATTCCCGGATTTTCGCTACTTCCTGCGCGCACGAAATAAGACCGAAATAGTATATGAGCTCACTACCCGGGGAGTTGAATTGTCTGCAGCATATACTAATGCTGTTACATCTACTTCTCGGTACGCACTATACTAGGATAACCTGGACCAACGGAAGAATCCGGCGAAACAGAATCTGGCGGATTAGGCGAGACCACATTTTTTGCTAAGGCCTTTTCATCATTGTCATCGATTGTACCGATGGAACGATTGTACCGCAAGCGGCTCCTCTGAAGCAATCTCCACAATAAAGGCCAAGTGGCACGCGAAATCGGCGAGGCAATTGGCGGTAAATCGCATCTTGGGATCTTCTGCCGAGACTCTTACGGAGGGCACTTCATCCTCCTTTAGCAGGCGCAGCATGGGCGCTTTAAACTTAAGGCACCAATTATAATGTCTTGGTAACCAAGGTGCATACAGTCCGACCCAACACGCCGCACGGTAACGCGCCGCCCACAAATGCGCAGACAGGCACACGCACCTGGTGCTCTCATCGCTTTATTTGGTAGAAGTACAATTGTTTTGAAGGGGCATGCCTACATGCTGTCATATGAATACACTCGAGATCCCTGAGATCGGGTAGGCGTGGCCGCATGTTTCAACTTATCCTTGAGGCGTTTACGCTTCTGATGCGATATTTTCACCTCGACACAATCGTTGTCGTGTCTCTGTCCAATACAGAACAAAGAATTCAGACTTTAGAGTTGACGAATCGTCCACTAGTGATCTCAGTTCTTTACACGTGGCCGAATCGCTCGCCTACCCGATCTCAGGATTTCGAGTTATAAGTACATAGGTGCCAGTCTACGAGTTATGAATCTACGATAAGCTGTGGGTGACCATCGATCCAAACGCCGGAAACTCGATCCTAGACAATGCGTCCGTCCAGTCTAGAGTTACAGGAACAAAGGCTCCCTCAGATGGCTTTTACCGTTACTTGCGCTTATTCGTCACATTTTTTCCCACTAGCACCACCTCTGCGCTATTTCCTTGAGGCAACAATCCATTTATCCATACCCCGCGTTATGCCTTGTGAAGCACGGCCCACAAGTAAATATGGTGGATATCAGTGCCCACAGCGCTACTATAGCAACTCAGACCTGTAAGTGACTCTGAATGATGAAAAGGGCTTTCTCAGATCGCTACATTATGTACGCTTATTATTGATTGACCGCTTTATTATCATGGCCACCGACCGAATGCGTAATGAAATAACGCACTCGTCTGATAAGCATGTGGTGCGGGTTCGAGTCCTGCCTGGGGTCTGACTTTTACCCGTTCGTTTCGTGAGCCTGGTGGCGTAGGTATTTTTGGGCCTGAAGTGATACATCCTCTGAACAGAACAACAGCGCCCATGTACCCCATATGCACGTCAAATGAACGCGCTACGTGCCTCTACCTTTAAATACAGGTTTTAGTCATATGGGGAAAATTTCATCGATATGATGGACGGGGCACACCGAGATTTTGTAGTTTCTGGTTAGCATATTTAGTGACATTTTATAGGGAGCATAGAAGGAGGGGTTCTCCAGGACCACCTAGAATAAGTGGTCCTCTTCTCTTCACGGCATTATGTATTGGAGTAAGAAAACTTAGGTATTAAGGGTGAAGCTAGCTTCTTTCTAATGGACTTTACCAGGGAACTTCCAGCGGATAACCTCTTAGCTGATTAACACGCCTCTGGCTCCTTGCGATCCTGTTCCCTTTTTACTCTTCTCCCCTAGCTTCAAACTTCCCCTCTAGCGTTCTTCTCTGAGAGTTCCCGTGATTGAACAAGGAAGGGGAATATGGTGCCACATTCAGGGTATAGCTCGGCGTGGTGGGGGCACCGATAGGTACTCAGCTAAGCTACTAAAGGCCATCTGAAAGCCTATACAGTGATCAGAAAGGACCACTCGGAACAGTTCTGCTTCAAAGTTACAGGTCTGACCAAACTGGGACCTCTTAGTTAACATGAAACAGCAAAATTAAGAAGCCAACGTGCAAAATGCTCCCTCCAAGCCGGACAGTGCTCATATTCAAAACTAGCAAAGTTTGAGAGCTCTGCGAGCTGTGCTTTTCACTCGAAATTTCCGAAACTCTGGACCATTGTTCAAGTTATTGCTGAAAGCCCTCCTTCTGCCTCAACATACGACCCTTTACTCTAGCTAAAGTCTTTCCTACCTCCTGTCGTGTCCAGAACGCGTCCATCCATGGCGTACACAACTCCTGGGCCATGTCGAAAAAAGAACTGTTAGAAAATGAGCATTATAATAAAAATTCGTCATTTGATAATCATGGCTTCAGGGGCATGGTTCAGCTATAATTATTTAAACGTCACCTTGCAATGGATTGCTCATTCCCTATACATCTAAAATTGTTCACGATATTGTCAGTTCATGCAATGACGGGGCAGAGCATTGTTGCCAAGTCATCCGAAAGGAATGGAAACCCCTCTTTTTGTGGTGCAGCGCGATCGCTTCATCATTAACCTGCTTTAGAAATCTTTTTTTACTTGAAATTCGTGTACGGTATGACGACATGTGCTGTCACTGACTTCATACTTGACGATAATACGACTAACTTAGCATCTGTGCCGTCACGGGAAGACATTCCAAGCTGCTCAGAATAGATCCTTATAAACCAGATATCAGAATTGTTATTAACTTGTAAGTTGAGCTGTGTGGGTGGAAGGTACCACAGTGGTCTGGTGGTCGTACAGAGAACCTCGCATTTGACGTTCGGAGTCTCTGTTGGCGGGATCTTTCCTATAGCCCAACGCACTATTCAGCTATTGCTACCCCAATCTTCCGAACCCTCTCTGACGGACTTTTTCCTAAGGGGATAGAATCAGCTAGAAATTTGGTTGTAGCGGTAGTTCTACCTTCTCAGAACTAATATCACATCCTCTCAGCTCCGAAAAAGCCCGGCGCCTGCCACACAAGCGCCGGCTATAAACTACAAATCGCCATATCCGCTGAAAAATTTGTATAGGGGAAGGGGGAAGCGGGTTATTTGACGTCCTGATTGCAAATTTGACATTCGTTTCTGGCACTGGCGCTTACGCTAAGGCTGAGTCTGGCCTGAAGGGGATCGTTCCTTCTCCCAGGCTCAGCCATAGAAGAGCGGTAAATGGCACTGGCGTCAGAGAATAAATGCCATTTTCGTGATCAGGGTACCGAACAGCCCCAGTATGCAAGTTTACACAGATTTTTGTGAGCGAAGAGGGGGCGCCAAATTGGCGTCTGAGGGGCCAAGTGGCGCCAGCGTCCAAAACGAATGTCATATTCGTGATCAGGACATCGACTTACCTTTACGGAGTTCCACTAAACAAACTTTTGAGTTTTTGAGGTAGTAAAGTTAATTGTGCCCAACATTCTCGTAGTGATATTGATGTCAGGGTTTCGCACATCTCAGAAGCTACATGCAACCAAAAGTTGATTCAATTTGTAGCCCACCTTAGAGAGACGAGAAATTGCAGGGATTCTCACCGAACACTATGATGAGGAGCTATCCTGCCGGCTGGTTTAACTGCTAGCGACTCACGCTTTGAACAGCAGCAAAATCCCATGTACACAATAAAAGCTGTTTTTGTTAGTTACTTAACGGAATCTTGACGTTTAATGGTGTTTTTATCCGCAGAAATCCCTCGAAAATGCTCTTAAAATTGACGCAAACGCGCCAGTATGTGAGACAAGCAAACAAGTAGGAGTAATCAAGTGAGAACGCTTTTTGTTCTTTCATCAGCTTCAACCTGAGACCGTGTTTTCCGAATTACTAGTGCTGGTAATGCGATTCTGTTGGACTCCCGAGAATGACGTGAAGTCTGCCAACCATTTGCCTATCCTGGTAGTAATCAACAGGATGTTGCGATATACAACTGCAACAAAGTGGTACTGAGAGCAAGATTCTGGCGTTTATCTAGCTGAAGTGCATGAGGCCCCTTGCAGACCAAACTTAAACTATCCAACATGTTTCTTGCAGAACTTTCAAACTGAGCATTCCTTCTTGCAGAACTTTCGACTGAGCATCCCTTTGTCAAAGTCATTAGTTTCATTCTGAGCTGGTAGGTTGGGCACACTATAAAGGCATAAGACATGATAATATGATACTCGATTTGATGGTAGCGAAGGTGCTATATAGGGAGAAATGGTGAAAAAGCTAAGTGAAACGGTCAAAAACCTGCAAAAAAGCCTTTGTTGTATCCAAGTAAAGGAAGCAATTTTGGACGAGTTTCCCGTTGGCAAGTGGCAATGCACGCGTGTACGGTAAGATAGACTGCATGTATGCATTCATATGACCATGCCGCAGCCGTAGCCGCATATCAATCTTTTCGCTCCACATAGTACTTCGCAAATGAAGCGACACGAGCATCAGGATCGGTGGGACATTTGGGTGCGGTCGGACGCCGTGGGCGTCCAAGTCGGTATGTTACAGCTTGATAGGGCGCTATAAAGGGTATCTTCCTTGGAAAAAGCACCGCGGAGCGCCTGCTCACGGCCGCCGACGTTTGTCCTGCTAGGCGTACTGAGCCTGCAAGTCTTGAGCAATTATCGTGCCATTTGCCATTTTACCTAACTGTACCCTAAGGAACTTCCAGAAAGCATTTAGGAAGCCCTGTCATTCATCAGCGACTGTTCATCAGTCGCTGCCATCGAAACCACTTCGCCGCAAACAGTCGACAGTCGAGCCACTGAAGGCCACGCATCCGCTGCTGAGGGAGAATGCACCTCATCATCAACTCACAGACAACTCGAATCAGAAGAATTATGAGGATGGCCATCACAATTTTAAGTTTACTTTGAATAGTCTGCCGATAATAAATCGTAAATTGCAAATTTTTTCTCCAGTCTAGTCCCTTTACTAGTAGACGGTGGAGTAAAGTTACTAGACTGAGAAAAGAATGGCCGATTCCTTTGGCGCTTCTCCAGAGTACAAAGCGAACAGTTCTGAAGAAACAAAGAGATGTTTGCCAGCAGAAGTGACCAGCTTGGTCGTCATCGGTGCTTCTCCAACATAGGGCGCTAGAACTCGTTACGAAAACAGTAGACTTCATAGTGGTCCCGATAAAAGCTCTTCCGAGAATTTTTTTCTTTCTTACACAGCAAGAAGGTACTTGACTTTTCTCTTAGAATTCTGTAACACCATTTTTGGAAGTTGATGTTCCTTGCAACCAATAGGCTGAGCCGGCGTGGAGACTTCGAACTAGAATCTTTCCGCCGTGCCGTTTTATTCATTTTCAATATATAGGACACCACTGTCGCCCGGAAAGCGTGAGGTGCGGGTTCGACTCCCGCCTGGGGCACGACTTTTGCCCACAACTCAGCATTCTTGTGATAACATTCGGAACGCGTACTGCGGCGTTAAACAGCAGTTATCATACAAAACAGCTTCAAAAACTTGTAAAGCCTTCGGCCTTGCGGTTCCATGCCGATATCTAACGATTACGGCTGACCGGCTCACCAAGTTAAACGTGTGAGTGCTGTAAGGTTACGGCATAAGCCGTTAAGCTGAGAGGGTAAAAGCGGCCCTGGTGGCGTAACGGATAGCGCACTCGCCCGGAAAGCGTGAGGTGCGGGTTCGACTCCCGCCTGGGGCACGACTTTTGCCCATAACTCAGCATTCTTGTGATAACCTTCCTTTGAAGGTTTCCTCCCACTCTTTCAAAACAAAACAAGTTTTCTTTTCATAACTACTTAAGGATTACATAGCTGTAGTTGGCTGACTTTTCGGTAATCTCCAACACAATACCACTTATTCTACAACCTTATTGTAAAAGGATTTAGTCAGCGTTGTAGAATGTCCTCGTATGACCAGGAGTGTATTGGGGATGAGTCAGCTTTAGGGAGAGGGGGGCATTTGAAGGTAACCTCGTTGGGAGATCTTCGAAAAGAAATGCAAAGGGAATCGATTCACTCTTCCGAAGTTCCTTCCCTCCTAGTCTTAGGCGAACATAAATCTCTTCCCACTATGATACATTTGCACTAGGAGTATTTTGAATGCATCCCCATGGCCGATCAGCTCTGAACTACTCCCTACCTCGTGGCAATCATTCCACACAAACAGGAAAACAGCAAAGCAATATGTTAACTCGCTAACCACATTTGGCTGCCACTTACTAAAATGACATCATTGGTAAGGGGGTGGAACTGTCTGGGAAATTTGACTTGGAATGATCTGTTTTCCATCCAAATCATCCAAAGCCATCCAAATCATTGACAACGTTAGCGATGATCCCTGGGATTGCGTCACACAACTTATCACGTACTTCCTGAGGAATTGGAAAACATGAACGCAAGCCCCTACTTTAACTCTCTAGTTGATGGTTAATCTGGGAATTTCGTGATGTACGAAACGATCATAATGTGCAGTAATATATGGCATTCCAAACTGATAAAAGGTTCGGCTGGCCAAGAATAACTTGATATCGTAGTCACATGTGTTGGCGGAAATAGCATCTAGTGTTTGTTGTCTTTCCTTTGTGCCAACGAAGTTGTTAGGTGGAACTTCCAATGATGTCCTAACCTTTCGACTGTATCGTCGTCTTGAATGGCCTAGTACAGTCTTCCTGGGATCCATTTCTTAGCCGGATATCCTGGGGAAAAAGGCGTTTGCCAACCTTGGAAGCAACTGCTAAACCTTGCATAATGCATAAGCCTCAGACAATTTGGTCAAAACTTTGGGCTCATCCACAAGAATTTCAGCCTAGCAAGGCTTTTGGCAGGAACGAAAACCTCATAAGTTGGCTGAAAGGCCAGGTTTTGTGCTGAGGAAAGTACAAGGCTCCCTTGTTTCGAGCGTTGGGACGTTTCCCGGTTTCCACCACCCCATAGAGCGCTGTTACTCTGGGAGACTCTCTAGCCAGATCTTCCTGGGAACGACTAAAACGGAAAGATGAGATGAGGATAGAGCTAGATGTGTATAGGTTGCTACCAGCGCTTCAGAACTAATGATGGTTTTCTCACCGCGACTGAACGTACGTTTC
>MU949177.1:0-10135 GCA_036418165.1 Cooperia oncophora
GACTAATTTCGAGCACCTAGTTGCAAGGTGTGCACCCACAGTGATGAATGAGCCTCTTTTCTTCCATTTTCACAGGGCGATCCGTGGTTGGGTAAGGACTTCTGGCGGCAACTCAGTCCTACACGGCATTGGAAACTAGAAGGCTTCCTCTTTTGAAAGAGCACAATGCTTCGCTGTAGCTTAAGCTTCATAACATCTCTGCTATAGGTCAACTACAGCGAAAATCGGCCCGTCGCATTTCCATTTGAAAGTCAGCTTCAGCTGCAGCATGAGGATCTCCCTCCCCTCTGCAAAGCCCATATTTCCATTTAGAAAGCTCGGTAGGCTTTCCGTACAGCTCCTCCTCATATTTCAAATGGGAACTGGCGCACAGAGGCGCTGGTCGATTTCTCCATGGAATGCGCCGTGTACTTGATTTCCTTTCCGAACGCACCATCCATCACGCAAGCCACGTCGCTGTTCTGTTCAGTACTGATCTCTGCAAATGCGACCCCCACCGCTCTGAGGGGAGCCGAATACGACCCCTTCGTCGCGGATTCCGCGACGTATGCTTGACCCTGCTACGCACTATATATACAGCTGCAAATGTATAAAATACTACAATGTTTGCAAACAAATTTAGAAACATTGTCATCACACCTACCAGCTTTAACTATTCCACGCTTCTGAAGACGTGCAAGCAGAGCAGGGGGTAATGAACCCATTCTGAAAAATAACAGTAATTCAAGGAATAATGTCTGGCAACATTTAAAAAAACCGTAACTGCCGAACACATTCAAGAAATGCGTTGATATTGAAAACAAATGAAACAATAACGAAACCGACCAATAAAAACAAATGGCAACTGCAATGTGACTGAAAAAAAACAAAAGCACTAATTTCAAACCAATACAGAGCCCCACAAATGCTAGCTTTTTGCAGTTTGATTATAGACAACTAGTGATGTTACTCAGTTTCAAGAAAAAATCTCGGAACGAGGTAAACGCTAAAATACTGAGAACAAAGCGCACTTTTAATCAACCGACCATTAAACCCGGACATCGCTATCGAAAGTGACGTCAAGTCTAAGACAAGCTGTGTAGGCCTCGTAGGCTACACTTTAATTACGCCTTCTCAGATTAACTCACGGTAGATGGCCACACTTGGGGGAAAGGTACTTAGGAGGAGAATGCGGCGAACAACCTTCTAACCGGGGTGACAGTCGCACTAGTCGTGCGGGTTTTCACCTATAAACTTTCCAAAGCGCGCCCTGAAAACCTAGATCTACTTGGTATTCGGTAAAACGGCAGGGTCCGTGCGCCATATCCTTGCAATCGGTGTTTTCGTGGAGTACGATGCACGTGGTAAGCTGCTTCAATACCCGAGGGTAAATGTCACAGAGAAAGTGCTCAGATCCCCAAGTACTGTAACAAGCCGAGATCTGAGGATCATTGGATTTTAGCTGTCGGGAAGCCGATCTCTTCATCACAGCAGATCACTTCATGCACTTATTGGTGGAAGCTGACCAGTTGCAACTGCCTAAAGGCAAGCCCCGTTATCGTATCCTGTGGATAATGGAGTTCGGTAACCAGCCCATGGTCGCTAAATGACTATCCGGGGAAGAACAAAGCAAAAAAATAATGGAGAACACCCCGGGTAAGGGACCTGCCAGCTTCCCTGTAAGAGTTTTTTGGACCTGCTCGTTCTGTGCCAGAGAAGTGATATCATGCCGCCTGTGGCCCACTATTCGTTTCTTCGCGTCATCCTATGTTATTACTGTCTAACAGTGAGGAAAAAAAAAAAACACGGGGTAAAAACTGAACTCCGGGACAGAAGTTGCCCATGAGTTTTGGTGGGCAGGGACACCTAGGAGGCGTCGAAATTGTCACCTCTGAGGGCCAGCACCTTCGTAACTGTGAAGCCGCCAAGGGATAATCTTAGAAAATGGGGGCCAGACTACTTGTACAAGGAAGGCAAGGAAGGATGCTTACGAATTATTTGAGCGCGGACGGTCTTTAAGGGCATCGAAGCAGAGCACCGAGAGCTTGAGGAATCCCCTGCAAAGTGGTCGTATTTTGAGCATCTGGTAAGACGATCGTGTTTGGCTTGCTGAGGAATCTTGGTGAAGATGAAAAGATGCGAGAATTTGGGAAAGAATGAAGTTCTCGATGCTAGTCCAAAAGTCAAATACGTACCGTTTACTAGCAGGTCAGTGTTTAAATAGAGACTCGCTGACAAAAGTATTTGTTAAGAGTTGGGCATTGCTGTCGTACGCCCAAAAATGCACTGTGCTGGGATTCCTACATACTGCGCTGCACTGAACTAAATTTAGTTGCGGTTGTCTCAGCTAAAAGCTTGTTCACAGGGTTGTTCCAGGGTACAGCATTGCTGGGAATATCGCAAGGAGATATTATTTTGTCGCTGGGGAAAGGAGTCGTACATCTTGAGAAGAAATTTTTCTGGTTGTTGACTTCTTTGTTTCGTGCTAGCTACAGCTATAACCCCCGCTTGACGCCAAGTTTTTTTGGTGAGAGTGAGTAAATTTTCTGGAAATCGTCACGGATTGGGAGTGTCTCAAGTCATACGGTAACTTGGAGAGGGAATCATAGTGGACTTGGATCTCTTCGGAGGGGGAGGGAAGAGGTGGGGAGATGGGCGTAAACCTCCATTTTATTCATCAAGATGTTGCTCCGCAAACAAAATCTAAAAAGTCGTTCACTTCTAAATGTCGCTCATTTCAATTGAGTAATCGTGCTCATTGTCGGGGCACGGATATTTCGCTGAAAAAAAATAGTTATTGGCCCTTTTTCCGGTCCGCTTGCTACTCCACGCGAAGGGTGAAAAAGAATAAGCACAAGAAAACCGCTTGCTACTCCACGCGAAGGGTGAAAAAGAATAAGCACAAGAAAACCGCTGAAAATGCCATTAACTCCCACTTTTCAGCAGTTGATTCCGATTGATTCTGATCATTTTACAAGGTCTCATTGTCAGGAAAAGAGTGCCCGTGTGCGCGAATAGAGTCCGAGTGCGGCCATGTTGTTGCTCACTGTCAGATTGGTGCAGCGCCTTGACCGCTCGCGCTAGCTCCCGCACAGCCGGTATAACGGCGCTCAGAAAGGTACGAATCTAGTTGTGAGCATGTATCTGGGATCAGTTGCGTCAGCTCTGCGAGCAATACTTCATAGATACGTAGTTGCCGCTCTTACAGCTGTGGGATGTTGACACGCCTATTCTAGATGCCGTGCTACGGACCGTATTTTAGTCCAGAGCGCGGCAATTGTCACAGTTCTTTCTGACCAGCTGATTTTTACTGCTAACTTCAGTCAGTTGAATCTTGGTGGAAGTGCTGCACACGTTTCTTCACCTCTTCCACCTTCTGTCCAATAGGTAGAGTATATAGTCCTTTCACTAAAATCTTAATTCTGCCGCTATATGGAGAGACCAGAACTAATGGATAACAGCATTCCGATCCCATTCCCGAGTATTCTTCTGCTATTTTAGTCCTTCCCACTTCTTTTATCTTGTTTGTGTAGTTCAATATCGAAGAGAGAGAGATCACGAAAACAAAAGGCGTGCAGAATATTTATTTTCAACATGAAGCAGAGAATGCAAATAGTACTTTCAATATCCTTTCTCAATTAGAAGGAATTCTACAGGAAAATCTCCAATTATTTGTTTTGTTTCTTTTAGATGTTCCCATTGCGTAACCGAGTCATCCAACAAGTGCCTGGTCCAGGCAGCACCTTTCAATGAACTTTTCGCAAAGCGATGATGCCAAGTTTCGCGGAATGTGGGGCATGGCGTATTCAGCGTGCGCCACATCGAAGTTGAGTCATAATACTACAACGTGTGTGCGCCCTAGTTTGTGCACGCCCCAACATGAACCTCCTGACAGTCGCCCTTGCAACTTCGTAAACCACACGCATGTCTCATCTTATAGTACCAGAGGTACTCTAAGTGTGCTGGTTGGCAGATCAGTGAATGACAACTTGCCGTCGGGGTCTTTCTGGAGAAGGCGATGGCGTCATCCGTTCAGCATTATACAACGGAGCACCTGGGATTACCAGCTTCGGAGCACGAAAAACGAGATTTCTGAACTCGTACGCATCGGTAAGAAGAAATAGACACATGACAAAGTACGCTCCCCATTCGTAAGCAGCTCCTGGACTCGACTGGTCCTGAAAGTGAAGTGCAGCATTTACTATGTTTAACAGGCTTTTATTTTATTATAGTTCTGAGCAAGTCGTCGGGGAATAATGTCAATATTTGGACGTGATCTAGCCTCGGTAAATCATTGTGCAGGTCCTAATGAAATGTTCACAATGCTGAACGGAAGATGAGGTCACGTTATGCATGCAAAGGGTATTGCTAGGCTAGGCGTATTGTTCGGACCCTATGCACTTCATTACCTTTCAGGCCACGTCGTAGACCACACCTTGCCCCAACTTTCTTCCCCCCTTCCGCTTCGGGCAGTTTCAAAGAGAGAAAGTAGAGAAAATATTAGGTCATCCCATTCAAAAGTGCCGAAGATCTTATTCATATAAAACGAAGAGAAAAACAGATAGAAAAGTAATATTTTGGCTCTGAGTTAAGTAGATCCTCCTTCAACAACGCTCGCTCCCAGGGCCCCGGAAGCGTTTGGACCTCTGGTACCTTGGTTTTTTCAACAAGTGCGAGTAAATTGCTGTTGCTGCCAATTTCGGCGAATGACAAAACATTGTAGCGTTTGCCGTCGGAGAGTACCTCGACTGACCAGAACAGTTGGAATCGAACGGCTTTATATTGGGCGAATGGGGCGATTGAACCCAGGTCTCAGTATTGTCGGTGTCAGGCATTGCCTCATAAATACAAGTCTCTCAGGGTCTGGCACTATGGCGAGCAACGGTGGCCTTCTTGTAGTTGTGTGGTATCATCCATTTGTCGATCTGATTGCCGAAACAGGCAATATACACCGACAGCGAACAAATTTATTATACTGTAATTGAGCCGCCTGAAAGCCACAGTTAGGGAATCTTTGCTATGATAATCATGCGCCTTGTACCCACAACTTCCTCATGGAGAACTCGGCGCGGCTTCTTCGAAGCGCTTCCTCGCAAATTGAGAACACCAAATTTCAATTATGGAGTCGAGTGCGCGTTTGTCGGAAATGACACTCATGCTGAGAACATTCCTGCATAGGCAATAGATCGTATTGCGTTCGTCGGCTCGCTACAAGAAAATTAGTGTTACCCATGCGCAACAGCGCCTCCTTAACCCATCCTCAGCTTATCGGAACATAAACTCGGGCATCAGGTTGCAGCAGGGGATTGTCAGTCCTCGCAGGAAGCTCACAAAGGTCATTTTGATGGAATCAGAACATTCAGCGATCTCGACTTCAATCACGCGTTTTTTTTCTGTGTGTCAAGGTGCATACATTATGGGAAACTCGATCTCCACGACAAACGAGAAATTTTTCTTCCTATCCTTCTTCCGGCCTCCTGTAATCCAAAATTCTCACCTGTGAACCATTTCAGTCGCTGATGTTTTCAGACCAACTCGGGCTTCTTTCAAATTCTCGCCGAAGAACTTCTTCTGTGCACATAGTCACACAATTTGTCAAAAACTTGAGACCCTATAAAAAAGCCTCCAAACGCTCCTACTAGCCTACCAAAATTATCATACAGTCGCTTCATCCTTGCAAACTTGATAAGTGCTGATCGGCCGAGAAGCGACGTCCACACTGTGTGAAGCCCTTCCAGGCCTTTTCGTTTGAATACGCGTTGCGACAAATAAATTGATAAAAACGAGCTAACACCTAAAGGATATAAATATGCAGTAATGTCACGTCCTGGTTCAACGATTGGGTGTCATACGGTGGGCGACGCGCCGCACGCAGCTCGCAACCGACATGACTATCAATGCCAAGATCACGACTGTACAGTACGCCCTGCTCCTATCACACCTTTGCTTTCTAGGCCATTCCTCTATATTTCTCGCATTTTTTAAAATGGATGACACTGAAGATGTTTCTTGAGAAGAAGAATCAGCTGAAGAATGTTAGGCAGTTCGGAAAAGCAACCGACGAAATGGTGGATAGGGTGGGGACTGAGGACCGAACGGACGTAGTACCAAAAGAAAGAGAATTCGAGTAGCGGGTAGGAGCCGCATTCTGTCAGGATTTTCTACGGCAGAACGAGCCGCTGCGTACCTCCACATATATTCTTCAAATGAATCTAACATCGCCTCTACCTCCTAATAGCTGTCACCAGGAAAAGGCGGCTTATACTCGGCGATGACGCGGCGCCGACCATTAGTCCAGGGCTTCCACTGCAGACATAGCGTTAGAATGTCGAGCGGAGACACGAAAAAAAAAAAGTTTTTTAAAAAGAGAAGAATGGGCCGCCGACCGCAAGTGAAGTGTTTTTTTGCGAAAGTATAGGAATGAGGGTACACGTCGCCTAAACCCACCACCAGTCTGGTCGGCTCTCCTTTTCTGTTCATACCTCTCTCAAACACTAGCGGTCCGGCGCAGATCGTAAGCAAGTGGCGGCCGTTCCCTCCATAAATGCCAGCTGGACGCGTTATTGCTATGCTGTGTGTGTAGTGTGTGTGGTTGTGTGTGTGTGTGGGTTGCGTGTGTTGGTTAGCGCAGCGAGGACGGGTCGTCCTGAAGCTGAGTTAAATAGTCTGCATGGGATATGCTTAATAACTAAGGTGGCAAAATAGAAGGTACGCAGCAATTACAAAGCGGGACGGCCCATATATAAAAAGCCAAATTGAAATCGGGATACTTCCACAGCTGTTAGCGGTACGTGTTGTTTCGAATCGAAGTGTGTCCTCGAAATGAAACACCTCAAAGTCACTAAAAGTAGCATATATTATAATGTAGTTGCTCTTGCAGACGGTTTGGGCCGTGCAGGCGGGATGGTTTCGCGCGCCTGACGAACGACATTTACCACCATTTTAAAGCGAGCAAATATATGACTGATCGCAATCCTTTTTCCTCATTACTCGTTTTCAATACCACTTTTTCGCATGCGCAACATTCAAGGAGAAACCAGAGAACGGCTTTTTATCGCGTGGCACACTCATTCTGCCTGACACCCCAACCGCTCGCTTAGCCGAACTAAGACTGTACGATATTAAAAATCCAACCAACATAGACTGAAAACGTTTTTCCCGTAAAACGCGCGTAAACATTTACTCAATCATCCGAAGATGGTAGGTTATAACCATTCATTTTGACGCGGCACGGCATGCTGTGAGGTTACAACCATTCATTTGAACGTGACGACGGCTGCGCTTCTGGTGGCACATTTTCGCGTTTCAGGACAATGGCAATCATATCTTTGTTCAAGATAAAACAGGATGACGGTCGTCCCAAGCGGAAATATCCCATGAGAAACGCATTCTACTCCAGGTTCAAATGAGGTATGCAGCCGCGCCCACTCCATCTCTAGGAGCGTAACACTGGTCACACCACGCAACCAAGAGACTGCAGAGAAAAACAGAAAATTGACGCGATCAGAGTGATTGAGTTCAAGTAGTTTGTAGACCCGGCATAACTAAAGAGGAGGGCGGTCCATTGAGGGTGGCACAATGGTTCACTGTCTCTCCCAATGCCGTCTTCCCGTTCTTCTCATTTTAGCCAGTGCTTATCCTGTCAACCTCCTATGTGCGTACCTAGTAACAAATTTTCGGTATGAGTGCGGACTGGAGAGCTCTATACTCTTAGATGGTCTATCTCACAAATTGTGTGGATGGGGAACTGTGCCTTTTGCAATCCAGCGCTTTTTGTATTCCTAATTACACGGTTCACCGAGTTAGTTCTAGGAGAAGCTTCGAAAGAGCCTTGAATTATTCCTCCCTCTGAGCAGTGAGAGCTCCCAATAAAATAATTTTGCAATGAGAACACGTAAATTTTTCCAAAAATCAAGCAGCGCCTCCAGTAATAAGCAAATACTCACTACTTCCACAGAACGAAGTCACAGCAGCAGCCAACAAGCTCCTAACAACGAAGAGCTTCAGACGGGCTATGTTCGCATCAATCACAAAAGCTGAGAGAGTAGTATGGATCCATACGTACACCACGGTGCATACCATCAGCAACATGTTGGAGTAGACTTGGATGTATGGCACTTTGTTCTTCTGAAAACCTCAAAATCGTAAAAAAAAGAAAAAAAAGAATCTTGCTGGATTTCTCCGGACCTGAAATGACGACAAATTCTGGATGTTAAAATCGTGATTCGGATTAACTGATTGGGACAGTCTTCCTCGTAAACAATGTAGGCTGGTTCGAAGCCGCAAAAGTTGAGCCTGGTGAGTGTTCAAACCGGGTGGCATCATGGCAATCAGCGCTCATCTACGCTGAGGAATCCTCCATGGGGGGGGGTCCTTTCTGGTCGGTTTGATTGCTGGTATAAGGCAGGGGAGGTCGTATTTGGCCTGAGCAAAATTTTAGGAGTTGGTTTGCACTGTTTTACACGCGTAGTCCTAATCCTTATCGGTGGAGGAACCCATTAGGGGGTGGGGAGGCGACAGGAAAGTCATATCTGCTATTGAAAGTAGAACTTGTTTGGTGGCGACCCCACCGCACCTCTCGCTCGGCGAATTTTTGGAAAAAAAACTGAAAATTTTCAACAATTTCGGGAAGGAAGGCAGGGAGTTGTCAATATGTTGAATCGCAGGCAGGATGGGGAAGAGGGATTGCACTAGAGCAGGAAGTTTGGGATTGGGAAAAGTCGTATTATGCAAAAACCTTCCCCAGCGACGGTTTTCCTGATGGCAATGGATTTCTGCATTATGACTCTACTCAAGAGGAAACACCGAAAACGACAAGCTGCTGCACATGCATATAGTTCAAGAGCCACCATTGCCAATCACAATGTGAGACCCAAATAGTCGGATTAATAGGGATCTCCAGAAACATAACACTGAGGGGATGGTTTGTGTGGATAATGACCAGGGAGTCCGCCAACTTACCATGGACTTTTTGAAGGGAACCTGATTAGACGATAGAGTCTATAAGGTTATTTACAAATATAGATAGCAAAACTGCAACCTGCATTTCACAAGCAACTTATGAGCAGGTAAAGTTTGTAATGGTGCAGTAGGTGGAGGCTTGGTGGTGAGCTGTGAAGCATAAGCAATGAATGGCACACATCGAATGGAGTCGTCGAACGTCGAGCCTTACCACTGAACCACCACGACTCGATTCGACGTATGCGATTCCTCGCTTATCCTTCAGAGTCACGTTCAGACAAGCCTGCTCAGCCTACTGGGCGCATCTACAAATAACTTTACCTGCTCATAAGTTGCTTGGAAATGCAGATTGCAGTTTTGCTATCTATGTTTTGTGAATAACTTTATAGGCTCTATCGATCTACCCAGGTGTCCATTTAATGTTCATGGTAAATTGGCGGCCGGCAAACGCTACGACAAGTTGTCGATCTCGCAAATGGATATCAGCAGTATTTTATTCGGCACCTGTTGAAAAAACAAAAGTTCAAGGAGTCCGAGCCTCCCTGGACACTGGACACGGTCCACTGAAGAAGACACGGCGGACTGTACTTTACCTTATACCAAAATATTACTTCTTCACCTGTTCAGCTCTTCTTTTTAAATGCATAAAAAGTTCCACACTTTCAAATAAGATGACGTTACACTTCGTAATTATGGAGTTTCGCCCTGAGACTCTCGAAATATAAATGACTTACCGGGAAATTCACGCTCATTTGTAGACAGGCGACCGCTACGAGTCCAATGCAGGAATTCACAAAGCTGATTTTCCGCTGCCATGAATTCTGATGATCGTGCGAGAAATATGAGACAAGTTCACGGTGCTTGAGATATAGCCATATGGCAGCTGAAACTTACGGAGATTACAGAATACTGCTATTTTACACTCTCTAATCACACTTAATCGTACCAAGTGCTGCTATATGGTTGGTCATCATTGCGTAGACAGCGCTTGCTGGCGGTGCTGTGGCGATTTCGCTGAACAACAAAACTTTGGGTCCAGCTGTCTGTAGGCCAGTTCGGCCGCGTGTGAAGAAAGTCACGATATGTGTGCGCAACCAGTATCGGTCAGAGACTTGGGCCTGTTTACGACCCCTTTTCAGCAAGTCTTTCATGCCTTTCTAGGTTCAAAAAGAGGGAGGGACACCCGAATACCCAA
>MU949192.1:0-10022 GCA_036418165.1 Cooperia oncophora
CACGGGTTCTGGGACGATCAATAATCAATCAATATGTCAACCACTGCTATTGTTCTCATTGTCAGAGAGTATTCGGCCCTACTCATCTTCTACTGTTCCGATCTCTCTCGCGTCAGATTTGGCCAAGACCTTAGCTTCTAGGTACTATGAGCCCCTGATTAACAATAGTCCACATGGAGCTAAACCCTTAAAGCCTGGGGATCGCGTCACGACTGCTGTTGTCACAGTTTATTTAGTTTGTGCGGTTCGACGCCGGTAATGCACCCATTAGAAGTTCCACCAAGCGGGTCAAAAAACCCCTTGGGAGAAGCACTCAGCGTATTTAGGGTATTCTGGTGTCTTGGCGCTGACGCCTATGATGTGAGCAAAGGCTGTTCCAAGATATGCTGGTGTGGTATACATGTTCAGAGGTCAGGCCACCACCTCCCCCCTCCCTCTCCGGAGATGAAAATCTGGTCAAATCTACCCTCGAGGAGAAATCCCAGTCAAAATGTGGCCTAAATTTTGAAAACAGCAATGGTAACCTCTCCTTTGCTGCCCCACTTTTTAAAATTTAGGCCGCATTTTGGTAACCTCTCCTAGATCTCCCGTACTCCACCATTACTGAAGCGGGTAAGCGACCACAAGTGGTAGGAAACGGGCCAGCGCCGCGCCACACTCAGCCCCTCTCCCCTCTGACACGCCCAGCATCCGCAGCGAAAAAGACTACTGCGCCCAGGACTCTTTCTCGGGGAAGCATCACAGCTTCCGATAGGATTCCTAACGGCTCAACTCTGGCTGGCCTGCCCTATTCCATGCAGAAAAGTTTTTCCTATGATAACGTACCTAATTGGTGATTTCGAAGATGCTTCGCGGAAGAGCGCTTTTCCAGCAGGGCAGAGATCGCCCGTTATCGATGCGCAGCAATAGTATCGATTCTTGAGAGCATTGAAACGGCACAGGTAGTTGCTTGGGCAGGATCCTTCGACATTTATCAAGCATTCCCGAACACTCATATCGGCGGCATTCACATAGGCTTTCTCGCCTTCTGGACAGACATCTGAAAAACGAATCTCAATACTATCTCTATTCTAGGTTTACACGTGCGGTCGCGGCGCGGCTCAACCATATTGATCGATTATAGTAAAGCAGCGAAAAGGCTCACTATTCTCTACAAGCACGGGTATAATACCTAAAGACTCACCCATATGCGTAGCTCCACAACAGACGCTGGTCGAGGACAGCTGGTCATAAGTACAGGCGAAGTTCGACGGACAACTGTTACTGAGCGCCGCATTACATTCGTACGGCATGTTGGTGTTGGGATTCACATAGGCCACATCACAGTCAGTACAGAGACGAAAAGCAGAAGATTCATTGCATTTTTCGATGCTTGCCGAAGTTGTTCGAGATGCCAACTGCAGCCCATTGTAGGTAATTGGGATGAATTCCCTTGGCTGACTATGTCTAAATCATAGCGAGACAGCTGATGATGAGCACGAGCTCCCTTGTTGAGGTGGGAGGGAGCAGATGTATGAGCGAGTTGGACAGCATCGATTCACGACGCTGCTGCCAGAATTCACCGACGTGCATTCGTGAGTAGTCGGACAGACCTGGGTGGCAGGAGCAGACCATCAGCTGGCCAAATTCGTTGCGTTCTTCGTTGCCTCCGACGGGTCAACCACCACGCTACAGTATCGCTCACAGTCGTGCTCTTGGTGGCGAATTGTCTCGAATTCACAAACACCAATTGTACTGGAAGCTTTCACATTCCTGGGTTTGACTGTTGTAGAAAGTACCGATAAGACGAGCCGCTGCCGCAGGTCACACCCTTGTGGGGAGACAGAGTGCAGGTGTAGGCTGAAAAGATTAGATTAGTATTAATGGTGAGCAACTATAAAGGTAATTCGGCGCTGTTCGGCTGGAGGGGCATTTTGCACTTTCGCCAGTTTCTTTTACCAGTTCCTTTGAGCTACACGTCTCACCTTTATGAGGTCTGCAGACTCTTGTTAAGTGATGTGACAGTGCTAAGCAAACTTACGTTGCTGCAGAGCTTGACAGGAGTTTACATGCCTGCACAGGAAGCGATCGATCGGGACCAGCAAAATGCCCCCTCAAGCCGAGATGCGCCGGTAATTCTTCTGAAACATCTAACCTTTCGTTGGACAACAGCCCCAAACGTAGCCGTCAAAGTAGCATTCGTAGTTGACTGGACAGGAGTTGCCAACACCAGAATTTGAGCAAACGTAGTAATTTCCTTGGTAGTCCTTGTAAGCGTCACCTTGAGGGCACTGCGGTTCGGCTGAAATTTTACATTTTAGGTAGTTGGAAGTTGTTCAGTTGTATGGGTAACTGTTTCAAGAGGACAGGCGCGGGTTTATCCTCCTTGGGACGCGACACACATCTATTTCCGTTAGGGATCGTAGCCAGGGCACGTCTTGCTGCCAGGCCGCACGGGGACCGAAAAACCGATAGAAGTCAATAACCCAAACATTTTGTGCCGCAAAGGCAAAACGACCTCTCCCCCACTTCGAATACGATACCCATCATTGGAACTTTCCAACATAGGGTGTCCTGGTCGTAGCGGCACTTTGAAGTCGATATGGCCTAAACAAGGCTCCGGGAGCAGCCGATGTACGAACTAGTGCTGTTGTCTTACCAGAGAACTCAGTTACCAAATTGTGGATCCCGTAGGGATGGAAAATATGTTTACCTCGAAGGGAGCAGATCGCAGGGTTAATCTTAGGAGAGTTTGTGTGGTAGAGTGTATCACTGAAGTCAGCTTGGCCTCTCGCCAGGGCACGGGTTTGGACGCGGCGCCAACACACTTCCATGGGTCGCTGCACCTTTGGACAATCGCTAAACGGTGGAAAAAGGACTGACGTCGCGCCAAAACCCACGCGCCGCTGGAACGCCCTGACTGACTTCAGTGATGACTACTGCGGGTGCCCATTTGCCACATTGCCACCATCTCCGCCTAATTATGATATTTTCAGGTGAATTGCAAAGGTTGTTGCTAAGAAGGTGATGCTGGTAGTAGGCTGATCATTGTGAAGGTCATTTTCGGACTACGCAGGATAACAAATATTTGTTAACTTGATAGAATGACGTTCATCAGCTGATGAAGACCAATTACGGGTAATGTCTTGAGTGAAGAACCTAACGTTCACAGTTTTCATCTGTACGAAAATTCAGTTAACGAACGAATCGGTCGTTACAATGAAGCAACTATGTGGCTTTTGAAGGGTTCTGAAACGACGCGACACAACCCGCGCAAACGGAGGACTTATATTCATAACCACCTCTTAATTTGGCGCACCTCGACATAGAGACAAATATGGCCTCCCTGACTCGTTTTACGACTTCTCATAGAACTCTTCCGGACGTGGTCTCTGGTGAACCCTCATGATGTACCACTTTCGAGGCGGTTATACGAAGAAATTTTCGTTCGTCTAGCCCTCCTAGGACGCCTCGCTATATGCGACTTTAATCACGCCCCTTGAGGAATTTTCAAGTTCCGTCGCAATTAGTCGGGACTTAATTTCCGGATCTAATTGTTTACGTGATTTGGACTATGTGCTCACCAAGGCTGGGTACATATAGCGGTGATCGTCAGCACTTGAAATGGGAAGATCTATTCCCTTCTCGTGTATCGATCTCGAGTCCTGTTGATCGGAAAAAGAAAGGGAAACGGTAGCTAAAGACGGAACAGCCACATGATAAAATAAATTCCCCGGGAGTTTCCTTCTGGGTCGGATGTTGACTCCGACATAGATAGTAGGTCGGCAAATGCACCCATCGCCTTCCACGCCCAGACACTCTCCGGGACCAGAGAACCTATTCTTTCAGGGTTGTCAGATGGTGTCAGATTTGTAGGAGCTAAAATTTGCTCGTCGAAGAATTCGAGAGGGCGAAAAGCTTATAAGTTATGCAGAGATGATAAAAACTTACGAATGATATTCTCGCATGTGTTTTGACATTCGAGTAGCGTTTCAAAGTTGTTGTCATTGCCCTGACATCCGGTATAGTCGAAAATCTCGCACGCTCTCGTCACAGCGTTGTACCAATAGCGTCGCACGCTCTGCTTACAATCACCCAATCGTAGCGGTTGCGAACAAATCGCTTCTGCAAATAGAACACGTACATACACCACCGATATCAGCAGCTTAGCCTCAAAAGCGCTAGCTCTCTCGGTGTCCGTCACCGCTGCGATGGAACAAGGAAGACACGCGGGAACTCCTGACTAACCGCCCATGTGGCACGCGCAAGCTCTTCACGAAAAGTGTTAGCTGATCAAAAACGGCTGTACATAGCCGAACAGAGCTAGAGCGCTCTATCACAAAAGGAGGTGCTGGGAGGGTAGGTACCAACGAGTTGCCCTCGGAACCCCATAGACCTGGACGTTGGAGCCATCAATTTCTGCACATTATGCATAGCAAATGGGTTTAACATAGATGACCCCATTCTCGCTCCCCCTCTCCTTGAAGGTTATCTTGGAAGCGGACCCCTCAGGGCTTTCTGGAGGATGGACCCTCAGTGAATCTTCGAGAGGGCCGCTTTTCAAACGCTGGCACTTGAATTAAGTGCTAGTTGGGCTCGTCAGCTGAGGGAGAGAGGGTGGGGGCATGCGTTGGGACTAGGCTGTGCCAGTTCTGGTAGAGTGCAGAAGCTGTTAGGGGAAGTGTTCGCTATCCCAGTGGAGAGCAACGACGGTGCGACCGGGCACCGCGGTTGGCGGGTGCCGAAGTGGGAGGGTTCTTCTTCGCTGGTGGACGCGCCGCGCGGCAAATCGGAGGAAGGATGAGGTTCGGGGAGGTGGCGGATGGCCAGTGGCTCGTGTTCGTCGGGGCAGGCGGAGGCCTGGGTGCCGTGGGGGGGTACGCGCGACAAACGAGAGGAATAAGCGGGGGAGAGAGAGGATAGGGCCTGTGCGCGTGTCGGGTCAGATGTTCTCATCGCCAACCTCGTGAACCCTAGCATTCGCGCGAGCGGAACATACTGGTGCGATGGCGGTTTCTCGCGGGAATATGTCGGGCTTAGAAAGGTTTGGGTTTTTAGTCAAATGGGCCGGAGAAACACGACGTCCCGCACGGCTTGCTCGCACACTTCGGTTGCTCAACAGAAAAAAGGTGCGTCAACGGCGCTAAATGGTGGGCCTCGCCTATTCGTTACGGCGAATTCCTTTAAACCCATGTGCTAATGTTTGTGGGAACTTATCATTTCCAACGGTACGCCGGATCTGCCTAGCAGCAATTATTTTGGTAGGAAGAGAGTAAATAAAATGTCAATTTCGTCGAAGGGAAACTGGTCACGAGGTTCGTGGACGCAGCCGCTTTGTGTGGATCGAGCGTTGAGCATTCGTGGAGAGGCTGGGACAGGGTCCGCATATCGTACTGCAACGCTGGTTGGTGGCCACGAGTCCTTCAAACGGTGTGAACCGTATTTGCATTGCAGTTTAGCGCAGAACAGTTCACAATCAGCTGATGACTTGAAGTTGTTGTAGTTGCCGAGAGCGCCGTTGTAGGTGAACGCTATACAGGCGCTTGTTCCGCGTCATAGTAGTATCTGGAAGGGATTCAGTTTATTAAGGCGGTACAAGTCCTTCAGCGGCATAACTCGTACTGAGAAGTGGGTGGACTTTGAACATAGGGGCCTACGAGTGATCTTTTTTTGAACCAATTTTTACCCTTTTGATGAATAGGAAATTCGCGATGCCAAACGCAAGACTAGCCTATCAGTAAAGGGAAGTATGCCGTCAACCAGCTCCGCGAGAGGAGGCATGCGAAGGGGCAAAAGTGCTAGTAATGCGATTATCTACCAGTGTGGGCGGGTCCATTTGCAGCAGGAGCTTTAACACCCCTTGGTCTTACAAAATTTCTAGCGGCGCTAACATGTAGCAAGGTTGTTTCATTGGGCGGGTCCAAATTAATATCTATTTGATGAGTTCAGACACCTATAAGAAATTGCGGGCGTGCTGTAAGGCTCTGGCAAGCAAACAATCTGAGGTCGTAGGGTAAAAGCAACCCTGGTCGCGTAACGGGTACCGCAGTCGCCCGGCAAGCGTGAGGTGATCATTCGATTCCCTCATGGAGTCAGATTTTTGTCCGGCGCCTCGGATACTTTTGATGATGACATTGCAGAGCGCGTGGAGCTGTGGCCTCCCAACAACAGTCATCATACCAGAAAATAAAAAAATGCAGTCAAACAATAAGTGGCTCTCAGAGGGGACGTGCAAAGAGGATTGTAAGAAGGGGCGCTGCTAGTCAGCTCTCGACGTCGCCGTCCGGGTCACATGTATAGTTGCCGAAGGCTACCTGCGCATTTTAGCGTTCTGATTTCTTCAATAAATCTATCGCGATGTGTGGTATCGCGGACAGCGGGAATGAACTACCCCCATAAGCAAGGCAGGCGCTACCACGTGGCTGCGCGTTGCGTCGCCTTCCGACGCCCGCGCCCGCAATTGTCTTGCTACACACCGCGCACACACAAATAAAGCTTGATAATATAGAACTGAGGGCTCTAGAGTTACACAAACCTGCTCGAGGTGGCGAATGAGAGACTGAAGCTTCTCTTCATGCTGACACCAGGATCAAAGTTGGTATTCCGGAGTACATCATAGGCTCGTCCTCCAGCGTTACTACAAATTGACGCCACCGTTGGACAGCACATCTGCATGGAACCAATTGAAGTACACTCGAAGTTCGAAACACAAGTGGAAGCTGTCTGGCAGTTGTGGATCGGCTCGTCTTCGTTGTGTGCATTGCCGGTGAGGTATTGAGGTGAACCACGTTTGCAAGCTGAAAATATCTCGATTTGGTTATCTTGAAGGCTAAGTCCACGCTGGTCGTATGGGTTTAGGCAGGCGGGCCTGATAGTCTACTCTCTAAGAAAGGTCGAGCGACCACTTAGGGCGCACTGCGAGCTATCGACTCCACTAGCGGCACGCACAGGAAGGCCGTGGATTGTGCTTTGAGGAAAGGAGACTGCATGGTAGACTGTGTCGTTCAGGAAACTTTCAAGTGGGGCGTTTATTTCATTTTGGCCTAGTGCCAAGGGAATACCACAAGTTGTTCCACGATATTATTTTTTTCGAAGAAATCAACAATCTCCAAATTAATTGCTACTCATCATGTTGGTGAAATACACTTTTGTCAGGAGAAGCTCGTTGAAATCCCAATGGGGATGATGAGGAAATAGAGTTCTGGAGATTCACAATTAATAATTGTTATGGAATCAAATAATCTGTATTCGGCACTATCGGCTTGGGGAGAGGGAGGTAGGCAGCTCAGAGAAAGGGAGGTATGCTCCTGCACTCTTATCACTTTCTTTTGCTAGTTCAGGTTGAGTAACAAGCATTATCTTGGTGAGATCTATAATTACTTGTGAAGCTGCAAAATGGCTCGAGTGAAGTGATCTTAGCAAAGTAATCTGTATAAGCTTTGAAGTACCATTTGGTGCCCCCACCAAAGCGAAATGCGCTCTATATTCTCGAATACTGTAATTCATGAGGTGTCACTAGACATACGTAGATTAAATTAGTGAGTGCAGAAGTATGGAAGAAAAGCGATGAATTCAGAGCGCGGCCTACCGCTAGGGGAATTTTGCAAAAAAAAGAATGAGGCTCGCACCCCCTTAATATTTGTTCCTCTGGTCAACGACTCTCGCCGCGTTTCCCGTCCAGACGTACGACCTCCCAAAATCTCCAATAACTTCCTACACTTCTCCGAAAGTTTCTTCCAAGAGTGTTCCAGTAAATCCCAGAATAAGCTGCGTGGAGCGGAGGTGGTTGGGAGCATAGAGCACACGTAAAACCGAGGGAAGTAAACAAACGAAAACTTTTATCTTGAAAACTATTGCCCCCCGCACTTCATCTTCCTCCAGGGGCCAAATGCTACCCCTCCCTTTTGCAGGGCATCCCCAACGTACAACGTGCTCTGGATGGATTGTTCCGTTGTTTTGAGTCTGGATTTCGTAAGGGCTATCGATAAATATCGATTAAAACTATCGGCTTTGGTGCACACCATTGTAATCGAGTTGCGGACCGTAACACTGAAGAAGTAGTGCTGTTGAACCTAAAATCCTCTAAAATCATCGGCTATCAATCGATATCCCTTGATAGTGTCTCATGTCAAGATGTCTGCCAAAAATTCCGTCGAGGAATGGAGTGAGAAATAAGAAACAGGTATTCCGTCTATGACACGTTTGCTGGTCCCTTTGCCCCCCAAAATAGAATTTTTGGTGCCCTCTATTGTCTAATCCCTGTAAGTTGTGACATTTCGTGTGTCAGGCAACGCGCAGGGATCGTGTGTGTCGTCGGAGGGACGTGAGCGCGACTTTTGTGGCGCTCGTTTTTCATTTTCTCGTCGGCCGGTCGGTACTACATGGGCGCCGGTATTTGGACGCGTGCTTCGTCGAACGTAGTCGCGTTCCGTCCGTGGCCGTAGCTCGGATTATTGAGTGAGTGTTTGCTCACTTGACCCGCGGTCAAAGTCGACAAAGCTCTGTTCGAGCAGTGACGAGAGAAAGAGGGCGAAATTCCATCTCAATCATCGTCATTATCAGGTCAAACCGACAAATTAAGTGATTACATCGAACTCTTCATAAGCAAACAGTGATGTCAAGTAGCTGGATCCGTTCGTATCACTAGAATTTCATACGACTTTGGCGACAGAGGTTCTCCTAGGAAAGACTGGGACCACCCAGCCGGGAATTCTGGATTAGTCGTCTCCGAAGGATGGGTAGAAGCGGTGGAAAACCTTTCAGCAAGTGCAGAAGACAACAATGGGCCTTAAGAAGCTTGAAGTTGAACCAGTTCTTTGGCAGTAGTGGACCAAACATGAACAGTTTGGTTGTGGTCTTTGAAATCATAATAACTCGGACGGAAGGTTCTTGAGTGGGCTCCGAACAAGCTACCTATAGAAGTGCTTACCAGTAGAGGAGAGTAAGTGAGTAGTCGATATCTTGGGGAAAAATTCCGGCTTTGTTCGGCTTAGGGGGGGGGGGGGCGTTTTGCATTTTCGCAACTAACTCTGGTGAGACCTGTGAACTCTTGTCAGGTACCCTTGTCTACTATGAGCAAAGTCATGCTACTGCATAGCTTCACAAGGATTTACAGTTTCCTGGAGACAAAGCGGGCAACGATCGATGAGAACCACCAGACTGCCTCCATCAAACTGAACTGCGACAACGATTTTTTCAAGAAAAAATAAATAATATATATTATACACAACTATGAAACAAAAGATGTGAGCGCAGGAGTGTCACCCTTAATAAGTGAGGAAGTTTCCAATTTCCAATTTTTTCAAGTTTAACCTTCCACGATTCTCCTTCCTCTCACTAGGCGTCATGCGTGGGAGTCTACATTAGGGCCCATTAGAGGCGCATAAAACCGGGGAAATCAACATTCAAAAACCTCCTCTCCAGCTTCTAAACGGTCCCCCTCTCTTCGAATATTCCTCAGCGATGATCCCTGTGTAGGACGACAATCGAATATAACTTGAATCTAGACCACCCGATGTTACATTAAGGATGTGATCCTTCAACTTATTTTCAGAAGAATATCTCAAGGTGACTGTTTCCTAGGAAAAACACCTCAACCTATGACCACTGCTCAAGCCTGCACCTTATACTTTTGGTTTTAATCCCGGTTGAGGCTAAATGTTCCAGAATATCACAGGATCGGCTTTCAATTAATCTCGGCATCAGAGACGTAATAATTCAGAATGTTTCTTCAGCCTCCCGAGATTTGTACAGATATTTTATTGGACTAACGTTTCGGCGAACATCGCCTTCTTCGGAGCCTGCAAGTCGAAACCTATCATCGAAACAATTCATTCAAGCACCATTTCTAATTACAGTAAGAAACTACGGGCTAGGATATCTTAGAACTAAGTCGAAAGCCACCAACCTTTTGACGGGTAGAACTTCTACCGGGCACTCTGAGTTTCGAGACTACAAGACGGTAGCTTATATATGGTTTTAATAACTCTGAGTGACGGGTCAGAGGGCTTGAGGGAACATACAAAGGGCATGCCATCCGCTGT
>MU949193.1:0-11717 GCA_036418165.1 Cooperia oncophora
TTAGACCAGATCATGGCTCTCAAATAAGTACACTACCCTGGGCAACAGGATTTGCGGGAGGGTCGCGGCGAGACTGATGCGTGCCAGTAAGTTACCAGTTGGAGATAAATGACGTGTCATTTACGTCACCTAGCGCGCTAATAACGCGTCTTCAGATATCATTAACAACGGTTTCCACAGGTTTCTTGATCATTACCAGGCGACAGACCTGTACTACACCTGCGCTGATGAGCTTGTCTTGCAATCAATCACTACCTTGGCAGGTTTACCTATACGGGCAGGTCCAGCCGGGGGCGCTATTGGAGTTGATTGGGCAGGAGGCGTGGGAAGAACGTGGCTGGGTGATGAAAACTACCCTGCTGCGCTACCCAAGCAAAGATTTGCCGCTGCTCCCGTTTGCGTGCTCGCTTCTCAGGCTAGCTCATGGGAGGGGAGGGATTTATCCGTCGCATGGCCCTCATCAACTAGAGTGGCTCCTTGTCAAGTGACACTGTTGCCCCTTACCTCAACTCGAACCTGGGCACGTCGTACGCCGAGCAATCCCAGCGGGAGGGAGTCGTCTTGATCGACGTAGGTTGAGTTACGCGCTGTCCACATCTCTGGAACACCTTGATTGGGAGAGGGCGGGTCGTATTTCCTTGTGGTTTCGACAGGGGAGGAGAGAATCATATCTAGTCACCGGTCCTTGACTACCTCCTGCTTCAGATGTGATGTGCTCTGAACACTCCCCCCACCTCTGCACTCGACCGCGCGGCAAAACTTCTTGGAAGAAAAAGTTAAAAATTCTTGGAAAAATCGGTAAAAAGTCGCGAACATTCAGTAGAATGGTAAGCAGGGTGTGGAAAGAGGGGGTTTGCATAGGAAGAAATCAGGAGGTATGCATTCTGCAAAAAGTCTCCCCAGTGTCAAACGGTGTCCTGTCCGAACAGCCCCCGCTTCCTAGAAATTAGTCTCAGGTGGCAGAAAGCACTGAAAAGAACTTTCCCAACTCAGTAATCGCTCAACTTTCAGATACAAGTCTCACCACTACGGCAAATGGCAGGCATCCTAGTCGATCTGATAGTAATGATTAAGATGAAATCAGGCAGTTCACGGACGGTGAACATGCAAATTGAGTGTCCAAATTTCACTCCGAAACGAATACGAGTTGATGGCGCTTGGCACTCGATTGTCTAGCTGGGCTGGCTGGCAATCACTCCGAATGTTGTATTACCTCTTTTACGTCGTGGAATACACAAACTCACGCAATGCTGTTTTGATACTCGGATAATAAAACTTACATCCGATTATGATTTGTTTGAATTAACCTGGCATTAGATTTTTGGGATGTGACAAGACAATCGCAATATGCCGCGCTGGGTGCGAAGAGCGACGCCGCGCAATGGACGAGTTCTCCTGTTTGGGCGTTTGACATTGAATACTGAAGGCAAGGGGAAGATCGACTTTTCTTGCCTCCACTTGAATCCACATGAGTTTCGCCGCTCCAGTCGACAAGATGCACATCGAGAACTTGCGGGCACCGCAGATTGTGCCGCGCGCGACGGCGCAGGAGATTGCAATCGTCCTGCCCGCCTCCCTGGACTCATAGTTGTTTGCTTTGTATTTCTCACTGAAAACTGGGGAAGTGGAAATCCGGCGAGATCCGCTACAGGAAATGAAGCAATATTAAAGGATAGCTGTATATTCTGTTCAAAGCGGTTGGCCAAACCATTAATTTGGTACTCAGCGCCAAAATGCTAGGGGCGCAATTGAGGGAAACGGCGAAAAACTAAGGAATTCGGTCAAAAAAAAACGCATGTGAAGGTAAGCTTCTGCAATTACTCAAACAGCGTATTTCGGACGAGTTTTCGCTAGACATCTACAATGACGCTAGCTGGTAGATATGGATGCACGTATTACTCATAAGTCTGCAGCAGCGAGCCGCTTCATGTTCAATCGCCCTTCGCTTCATGCTTTACTTCGCAATGAACCAATACGAACATCAGGTGATCGTCCATTTGATTGGGCGATGGCCTGGCTGGCGCGTTCGGGTGTGTATCCTTGATAAGCTTGATAAGGTTCTTATGGGAGTACTTTGCTTGGAAACATGCGCTCACAATGGTCGCTGCTCAGATCAAATCGCCTTCGCCAGCGGCATATTAATCCCCTTGGGGGGTTTATCGTGCCAACTGTCTTTGAATAGAGAAGACTGTACCGCCACTAAAAAAGAAGGGAGGGGAGGGGGTCTTCAGGTCGAAGCCGCCTTCAAAAAGGTCTGTTTCATAATGCAGAGGTCCATGCGGGAACATAGAAGTGTAGACCATTTGCGCTGTGCGCTTCTGTGAAGGGCAAACAAAGAAAGGGTGACTGATTGACTAATGGTTCGAACCCGGGAAGCTTTTGCATTCTCGGCAGTTTATTTTCTTGTTTTCAATACTGAGCCCGCGAATGCTCTGTCTGAAGGAAAATTTGTCCAAAAAGCATTCAGCATCTTCCAGTTCAAAGAACAGGAAAGGTCTTCGTCGCCAAATTCACCCTCAACTCGTAGGATTTTTCTCCCCCTGACCTGTTCACTGTCCGCGGTGGGTAGAAGGCTTAGTTTGACTGGGCCAGAGGGATTCCGGGTTCTGATTCTCTAAGCGTGCGTGTTGGTAAGCGTACTGACTTGCCACAACACTACACGCCTACGGGCGAAGTCAAACGTTTTCGTAATAGGCTCCACGTCATGAAATATCCCCTCGTAATATTGAGAAAATATTTCAGTTTTGTCGCTGAGCCTGCTTCGAAATAACTCTCATCGGAAGCCAGCCAGTGCCTTCTGAACAGCTCTAGGGAATCTACAGGGGAAACTGACTAAGCTACTTGTGGGAAGTCAGGATTAAAAGCGCTTGTCTGCTTTGGTGTCGTGTTGCCGCTGTTCGTCTTAAGAGAGTATTCCAATCATTCCCATCAACCAGAGCCGCTGCCTCCTGTGAATACCAATGAATTCCCGTACAGCTATGCAACAGCATGAGCTTGTTCACCCTTTGCAAGCCTGCAGGTAGTATCAATGGCGATGGTGAGACGTATAATTGAATAGGAATAAGTGAAGGAAAGCAGTGATAGTGCACAATTCCCAACTCAGCCAAACGTGGCCTTTCGGATTCTCCTGGAAAAACGGTCCACAGTGCGCCCGCAGTTCCCTAGCAGCTCTTGGGTGGGACAGTCTGTCTTTTGAGAGTACGAGATCAAAGGTTCACGGTGACCGCTTCAGCTGCCACTGTCAACATATAGGAACTTGAACAAGAGAGGACATCTATCTATACGCTGCCACAACCCACTGAACCCGTAACCCTTTTCAGGCCAGATTTCTCTCTTCCACTGACCAGAGCTCACTTTATCAGTTCGTGAGTTGTTCAGAACGAATAAAGCGACGACGGGGAGAGAGAGTGCATCGAGGAGTTGGTGGAGGCCGATTTGGACAAGAACAAATACGATGTCGTCCGCGCCTCTCCATCAGCCAGCTCTCTTCTCTTAACCCCAAAAGAGTCGCACACGGGTGGCGGTGAACCCTAAGCGGCCGCCCACCATCCCCCTGATACCTCAAACACGTCAGCACACGTCCCGTACACAATCGAATGCACCGGCTCTTCGCGTTGACCATCCTGTTTGCAGGTATTAGCCGATTTCATATACTTTTCTAGAACCATTCTAGTCTTTCTATAGAACTGTACTTTCTTTGACTCTGAGGTTCTCTTGTTGTTGAACATTCTTTTGACATATGATAGAATTGAGCTATCCCTGAGCCTCATACGTTCTAGTGTTTTCTTCAACAATATTCAATGAGTACTCGATATGAAATTTTCATTGGTAAGCTTTCGCTGTGGTAACAGCTTCTTCAGACCTCAAATAAAACAAGCATACATAGTACTTCAATTCCTTACAACAATCAAACTGATCAAAACGTCTAACGTCAGACGGGCTCCCTCTTAAAATCTAGTCGGCTAAAGGTCTGTAATACACATTAGTAAAGCCACACTCTTTACAAGCCATCATATGATTAACGAACCTACCCCCTGACCGACCACCAGTGCAACTAAAACCTACCTTCTTTTGAACCCCTCTAAATAACCGATTACCATTCCTCTAAGAGCGCTTACTCTGCAATATGGCCATGGGAATTTTCGCACTTACTTCAAGAATTGAAGAGGATTCTTTTGCACTGAATCCTCGTCAAGTCCCGTCAGCTGTGGTTTGACTGATCAAACCATCCGTGATTTTCAAAATGACAGGAGAAAACCCTTACCAGCAATCTGGGCGCGGTTTGACTTGGAAGGGGCATCTAGCGCTTTCACTAGGTCCTTTTGTTGGTCCATGTTAACTTACAGGTCTCACTTTGGCGAGACCTGTGAAGTATTGTGAAGCTGCGAATTCGTTCAAGTGAGCAACTTTAGTCACAAGAATTTACAGGTTCTCACAAAGTAGCCTGTACAAACTTAGCTGAATGACTTACGATGTCCCCACCGAAACTAACTGCGCCAACATCCCTATCCTCTCCCTTAAGACGATCTTCTACTCTCTATGTGTAGCCGGTATCCTTTTCTATCGTGTCTTCCTTGGACGAGGCAATTCAGGACTGACTGGTAACTCGCAAAACGGATGTCGAGCCAGAACTCTAACCAGGTACCCAGTGCTCCCGATTTCTACACATGGGCCATAAGCAAGCCAGCAAGCCCGAGAGGCACGATATCTGGGCTCAAGCTAGGCCAAGTGTTTTGCCCGTGTCCAGTTTTCCTGTGAGACTATGACCCTTTCTATTATTTTTTTCTGCTCAGTGACAGAGAGGCTAGAAAAGCAAATAATCTTAGCGTTGACCAAACTTTTGAACGCGCTACGTATGTCACTTCTATTCATAGCTGGAGGAGGGGCGAGCGTGGACGGTAAGGATTATCGGTTTCGTCACAGAATCCTCGAGTCATGAATAAAGTTGTTATAAAAACTATGAGGGCTATTTTCGAATAAGAAGAGACCATTTCAAGGCAGAGCATCCAGACTTTTCGAACCTACAAGGGGGGGGGGGGGCAAAAAAAGTCACTTCGACCGAGTCACATATCAGCAAAGTTTTCGCTGCCCAGACAGAGGACGTGGATACGAGTACCAGGGCGGAAGATACCCAAGATGTTCCTCTATAAGCAGGAGCTGGCTCTCGCCCATCACCTTCATGTACACCAAAATATGAAGTCATCTCCAGTCGCAGCCTGACTGGAGAAGACCTTTGGAATTCATGTCACCTCCAAACAGCTGCGAAACTTCTAGTATGCGGAGTCACCCATGGTTGGCTACCTTGAAGACCAGTAGCTTTTTGATCTGTCTAATTATTGAAGAAGTAAGTTGAGAGTAACTTACCGTATGATGGCAAACACATCAAGTATGGGGGGTTTGTAATAACCGAACAAATGAAAAAATTGAAGGAGATCTAAGAGGGTTCGAACAGGCAGACAGCGTAGAGCAACGCCTTATGTTTTCGCAACGCCCTGTAAACCGAAATGGAATGAAGCACGCGTCCGTGCTCATTAGAATTCGTGACCTTCTGGCTCACAGTTGATTCTGCGTACATACTACTGACCTATCGGCACTGAATGCCGCCCAGCTTTTGGGAGAATTCAAAGGAATTTTCCAGGGACGGAACTCGTAATGTCGGGAAGCTTCTGAGATAGCGTTTGTGTGAAAAAGGATTTTCGCATGAACGATGGTACCAAAATGCGGAACTTTTGTAGTTGTTAGGGGTGGTAGGACGACAAGACTGAGCGATGAAGTCCGCTCCGCTGCTCTGTCCGAGTGTAGGTTGCGCGCAAGCTCTGGTCACTTGCGCTCTGCTGAGGGCATGGAGCGGTATTTCCAAGTCGCCGCAGAGACGCAAAATTCCTTTCTAGGTATCTGACTAAACGGCCAGTGGTACAGAAAGGGCCAGGTGATTTGAGAGACACAGACGCGTTTCAGCGCTGCGACGTTAGATGGATTGAGTCTTGCTGTGAATGAGTGCATCCGCTTGCAACGCCTCTTCCGCGGCGACTCGGAAGTAACGCTCTACATCCGTTTACCAAGCCTAGGCCTAGGAAGAGGGAGATCTCTCTGTCACGCCGGCGTGTACATCTCAATATACAATAGCGTCAATGGGCTCTACCCGCCAAATTCCTCCCCCTCTTCCCTCAATAAAATGAGGAACGAATACGAATGGATATAAGAAAGTAGAGGGGCTTGAGCTTGAGTGAATGATAGCTTGAAACCTTGACAGTGATATTCATACTTGAATGTTTTCAGGAGGAGTCATCAGCAAAGAGCAATGTCGAATCGGAGACGACTGTGGCAGTTGTGTAATTACTCAAGAAGGCGACAAATGTACGGAGGAAATCACACAAGAGTCACTATATTGTGATGTAAAAACAAAGTGAGAATCAAAATTCCATTTTAAAAAGGTGGTCGCGCCAATGACGAACACGAAATGGCACATACTTGGGGTGATATGGAAATCGATAAGGACGACCTTCTTGATATTTTGACCTGCGCTTTCGAAAATGTTCCAATGGCTGATCAAGGGCGACCTGTGAGCAGCACAAACCTCCAAAGGCTATAATACCTTCACTACTGAGACCAACATTATTCTTTTTTGATTGTTATGAGAATGAGCATCTTAGTCTGAACTTCCGGGAGGGGGAGGCATTTTCCAGGCCTGATTTAGGAGCTACGATGAACCGGGAGCGCAGCTGCCTTTGTCCTGCGTGAGGTAGAATGACAGTTGCTTCAAATGGATATATCCCGCGAGAACCCATTCTGCTTCTTGTTCCAATGGAGTTTGCAGCCACGCCCTCCCCATCTCAGGGATGTGGAGTGTACCCCATCATTTCTACAGCACTCCTTATGGAGACTACCGTAACCGCCACAACGTATCAGTTAATCAAAAACATTTTTAGCAAGACCGACTTGCATGAAAATGCATTTCTCATCTGCAATCTGCTCAAAAATCGGATAGAACGTAAGATCTGCGGCACTGGTCAGTACTTCATCGATGGTAAATGTCGAAACGGTCATGTTCGCTACAAACGGCAGGGCATAGCCGGCTCAGGACGAGTCGGCGATTTCTGCTCGTTCAACACCGATTGTCTCACGGTAAGTTTTTGCACTTGTTGAAAACCTACATGTTTTGGGAAAAAGCACCCACACATAGTGGCGATAATTATCAGAGATTTTTTTCATTTGGTCCACATTGCCCATCAGTTGAGTCCTTACTTCCAACTGAACTAGATTGAACCAACCTCGAGAGATGTGGTATAAACCATCGGGTAGTCTCAGCTTTCTATCTGCCATGCCATGTCATACCGTTGATTGCCTTGCCCTGGAGCAGCCCTTACTCGAGTTAGGCAGCAGTTTTTCAAGCTCCAATGAGCAAGTCGACACCATACCGCCTGTAAGGGGGGAGATTCACCACTAAGACATGATTACGCTGCATTCAACTGGCGCCCTGCTGGCATGGCACATTTCCAACAACCACTGACCGCCCGTGGGATTCAGATAGCAATTTTGCCGTTGGGGGGGGGGGGGGTGTAAAAAGCAGCTCCAGGCTCTATTGTGCCCACATTCGGACTACCTAAGCTCTCCTTAGGAACTGTATTGGCTCTGAGGCTCTCCGAAATTTAACGCGCGCCAACACCTGGCTAAAGAAATACACATGGATCTTAGGGTGGGAACCGCAATTGGTGAAAACCGCTTTGCATCCATGAGGATGCCGATCATAACAAAATCCTCTCAGCGCCAACTGCAACTTGTTCAAGTCTGAAGCAGAGAAAGGTCTTGGCGTTTATCAGTCCCTTTTCTACGCATTCTGGTTCCATACAGGATTGCTCGCCATTTTGAAAGAAGTTCGGTCCTTGCAGCAACTTGTGGGAGGGGGGGGAAGGAAGTGGGCAGTTTCATCTCCAAGACGACCTCGAAAAACACCTGACGGCGGGGGAGAGAGAGTTTACTGGATCGAGGTGGACCCCGGTCAAACGATTGAGCGATTTGCTACTGCAGCACCACCGCCCAGGCCTGCAGTTAGACACCGAAAACTCGAAACAAATGTCTAAAAATACAAAATCACGCTTGAATTTTTTTCCGCATTGCGCGGTTGCACCTTCCGGAAAGGACTAGCATCACGGTTCGGAGTTTTATTACTTCTGACAAGTTTACGGATTATGACCCAAAAGACGTGAGCTTTACAGCAGGATAAAAAGAAGATATCAGACAAATACAGTAAAGTTGACATGCTATAGCTTGGCGTGTTAAGGCTGAGTTGGCCGATGCGAACCAGTTCTTAAACCAATTTCGCCAATCTTCCAACAGCTGTGAAAACTGGGCCTGCGTGCCAGGCCAGTCAGCTTCTGAGCGCACCATCTGTAAGCAAGACTGTATAAAAACACACCGAAATGCCTGTGTTCAGAAATGGCCCTGGCTGATTCCAAATGTGGCGTTGTACATGAATGTAACCGTCCCGTGTCAGTTTCTCTAAGTCTGTTTCTAGGGCATGTTTTGTTCGAACCGGTTCATGCACGTGTCTGAGCAACTTCGTTGCAATCCAAGGCTATTGCTACTTGAAGAAGAATCCTGGCGAGAGCGGCTGCCAATACGCTGAGCAATGCAGTGCAGTTTGGCCAGAAAGTCGTTGTGAAAAGTCCAGGTGTGAATGTCCAGAAGACGTCAACGGCATTCCTTATGTGCAGGCGAAAACCCGTGACGGCGTCATCTGCATCCTCCATTCGGGCGAGGACGGAGACCCCGTGCCCAAATGTCCTCTGCCTGAATAGACGATGATTGCTGAACATGGCCGTCTCACCAACTAAAGAAATGCACTGCAATGACGGATCCTGAATGATGCCGACTCGAGGAAGGGGAACATGTGAATCCGCTCAATTCTGTACATCCACCTCAACCGACTACACGACTTTCGTCGCTAATGGCGGTGGAGCCTGTGTCTATTCACAGGACCCCCATTCGTCGGATGGCATCTACATCGCCGATATCTACGACTGCGTCACGTCTTCAGCAGGCAATGGCTAACGTAAAGACGGCAATGGAGGGCGTTTACGACCTGCACCCAGCCGCTGATGGAATTTGCTGTCCTAATCGGGGTAGGTTCTCAATAACTTGTTGTCTTTGCTTTCGTTTCTATAAGAATAACATTAGAGGGTAGGCGGAGGCAATGTAGTACGGTTACCACACGTGCATGATATCCCGCCGACAGTTTCCAAGCCAACTTCCTTCTCTGATGCATACTTCTCTGCCTCTCGACTAGACCCTCGCACCATCGTACCTCCGCCCTTTCCAATCCGCACTGTGCTGCTCCTCTCTATAAGCCTGCGATGATTATAGAGCAAATTCTGTCCAACAGAACATGAAATCCCATGGTTCCAACAAATTATTTTCGTGCACCCGTCATCGCTGAAGTCAATAGGGGGCGTTCCAGCGGGTATGGGCGATGCTAGCATTATGTATGTATGTGTATTATGTGTATATGTGTATTGTGTGTATATGTGTATGTATGTGTATTATGTGATGCGTATCGCTGCGGCTTCGGATACTCATTCAGCAGTGGGATAGGGGCTGGAGAAGCGCGAAGCCCACGCGCCAGCGGCACGCCCCGACCGATTTCGGTGATGACGGTGAGACTTTGTAAAGCGTAGTTAGATATGTCACTCCCAATTCTCAGCAAGAGAATACTAGTTCCCTTTTTGTTAGAACGTATTCGTAAATGTAAGCACATCGCTCCATAACTGGCAGCTTACATGCATATTCCGTGCCGATAACGTGGCCCCAAAAACAAAAAAATACTCAATTGCGCATTGCCCTACATCACTTCAAAGAAAGGGGCGCACCAGTGAGGACTACGGTTGGGTATGCACCCGTTCGTCGTGAATAATTGCGTAACTATGAGAACCACGAACTGCAACGAGTTTCCCAAAAAGATTTGCTTGATCGTAGATCCATGTTTCTGGGATCGAATTGAAGTCAGGGTTTACTCACTGCAGAACAACACCCGCACTACAAAATTATCGTAATCCACAACGATCCTAATACGAGAGCAACCCTACCAAATCCAACCGCCTCCACTAAAAACTACAGGTTTTTCATGAAATTCCGCCGCTGTCGGGGGAAGGGGACAGGGGCGACGGGTACATTCGGAAGAGATTTTTTTTCTACGTCTCGACGATTCCCATCGAGGCTAAATAAGCTCCTTCCCAAACGGCATTCTCTCAGCAATGATATACTACACTACTTTGCATGGGCTGGAAATGGGCGTCATAGAAGACAACCAGAGGTTTACTGTACACCTCTAGGATAACACCTTCATTGCTTATTCCGAAATGCTATAAACCCTAACCCAGAAGTCAAGCCCTCAAATTATAACACTTTGAAATTTAGCCCTGTATGAGTGACTAAGGAGAGGATTGGTCGAGGGACTGCGCTCAAGAGCTGTCTTTGAACGGACAAGAATGGTATGCCGAGAATCGTCTCTTGAGGCTGACAAATATGAGAAAAGATCGTCCACGTGTTGGCGTTAGGCGATGGCAGGAAAAGAAGAGCTTCTCGATGATTATGGGTTGCGCCATGTATGCGACTTCTATGCCGAATAGTGGTTACACATGAGTGCGCACTCAGGCTGTAAAAAAGTCGCGCAGGTCACCCGAAACATATTTTAGTTTCTCATCATTCTATTCGAAGAGATAAAAAACATCTAAACCGAAGCCCGTTCTTCATCTTCTCTGTTACCATCCGAGACGAACTTGGATTGGGAGAATATTCGGTTGACCTGAGTTGGACGAGTTGTGGTAGCCGCCCTACTTGCCAATCCGCCAAAAAGGACACTCTAAATAATCACTGGTATTTTCAGCGTTTACCTGCATTCAACCGAAACGTGAGGCAGACACCGGCTCAGCCGCACCGGCAGGTGTGCGACCGCGTTGGTGGTACAATGCCGTCACAGGCACCTGTGAGCAGTTCATGTGGGATCCATGGGATGAGACCGAGATGCAATCGCCCAACAACTTTAAGACTCGTGAACACTGCGAATCCTACTGCAGAGACAGTGAGTTTGAATGTTTCATATGAAATTTTCGGCGCTATTCGACTTGGTGGTGGCAATTAAAGGTACACAGCTAAGCCTGAGGCTACCGTGAGCAGAACTGTAAATTCTTGTAACCAAACCGGCGCACTTGTACTGTTTCGCACTTTTTTAGTAGTCTACAAGTCTCATCAAATTGAAACCTGTAACAACATGAAAAGCCGGAATGAACTAACGAAAGTGCAAAATGCCCCTCCAAGCCGAAATGAACAGCGCAAAATTTTCTGGAGCTTTATGGCCTCGAATAATGAGGAACAGCAATTTCGTACGCCAATGCCGGATGAGCGTTACACTTTGCAACATTTTTCTTTCTCTGTTTATTTTTTACTAAACTTCCATTTTTCTCTCCATTTCCGGAACTGCTTGAAATCAAGTAGAATGATTGAACTGGTAGTACATGGCCCGAGTTTAGGCCCCAAACCGCCTCAAACCCCAGTTGGTTCGAGCCTAGACCTATGTCTTCCGAACTCAGTCTGTTCGATCCTTAATGTTTTGTCATCCCCATCAACCTTGTGAAAGCTTCACATTTTGCAGTGCCCAGTGCCGATTATACCAGTTATCATACCTTTGTCATGAAGAAACAAATGTACAACTCAAGGGAAGG
>MU949212.1:0-10392 GCA_036418165.1 Cooperia oncophora
ATCAGGAAGTAATATTACCTGCTTTCCAGTAACTGATTACACAAAATTTGCAACTGATTTGAAGTGACAGGATGTTGGCAGAAGGAATTCCAGCACCACCAAGCTCATCACCGTTCTCTCCTTTGAACCTGACGGACACTTGTCCTATAGCATCGTCCTCCATCTGGAATAGAAAAATCATAGAAGACTCTAGGACGCTAATGATTGAGGAAGGGGATCACTTCCCCTTCCCCAGAAAGGCTTAGATTAGAGCGCAGATGACCAGAGTCGCCCAGGGATAGCCCCGACTGGTATATGTATAAACGAAACAACTATTCGCTAAATCAAACGACAGTTTCACGTTTATTCAAGGACAATATGGGTTATTCCAAGGATAAAGAGCAGGCATGGAGGTAGAAAACTCAAGGTTACGAGTCTAAATTCAAGGTTCATCTTCACGAAACAACCAGATAGATCAAGGGATCTCGCACATCAGAAGCTTGCTTATTAAAGGGCGTAATGGACGGATGCAAATTGGTGCTCCAATGAGAAGTAGGACAACTGTTCTTTCAGTTGTACCGCCCCTTTTCACTGATCACCTCATTGAGCGTGGGTTATATAAAGACAGTAGTGTACAGTTAGTGAATGAGCTCAAAAATTACGAAACCATTGCTTTAGCACTAGATTGGTTTCTTATGATTCAGAGTTGACGAATACGTCTGCAATGTGGAAATCGACCAGAGCATCTTCAGCTTTCTATGACTCCACAAACCGGCATACTAACCATTAAGTGAGAATGTTTCTTTACGAAGGAGCCATTTGCTGAAACCAAATATGGGAGCTTGCTCTATGGTCACTAAGCCGAATGTCCAACTATTTCGCTGTGGGGAGTCGCAAACTATCGTCGCTGCAATATTGACCCGCTTATTTATCCATTTCTGACATTCTATACTTCCCAGCTTACGCATCTACAAGCATAGACAGGGCCCACGCATTCTCAAAAGCGGAGAAGACTCGTGAAAAAAAAAAATGTTGCTATGCATCGCAGTCGCGTGTGGTACACAAGGAACAGTTGACCGTATCCAAGTGGGACGGGCGGTTCGATCTTTGACTAATGCGACAATATTTGTATCGTTAACAATTTGTACTTGTTTGCTCAGTGAATATTCTCATTTCTAGTTTTTGGGAAAGGAAAAGACCTGCACTCTCTCTCTCTCTCCTTGAAATTGCGCTCAATTGACGCGCATCTGGTCTGGAACTGTTTTCAAGTTTCCTTATTATATCTAATCAGCCGTCACTTTGAAATTCGTCTGTTCAGGGTAAAAATGGCCACCCACAAGATGAACTTTTTCGAAAAAATGGCGAATATGCTAGGCCATTTATACCGTCATCAGGCCGCCCAATTCCCTCGTCGTTGGGAAATCCTCACAAGCGTGGGGATAATTTCATAACAATTTTATAGTTACAATCTTTTCACTCCACGGTGACATATCGGTGAAGTTTCCTCTTTGTTGTTATTAATTGCATTATAAGCGAAATGCCGTAAGAATTATGCATGCATGCACATTGTATCAATAATGAATTCGCAGACTGCACCGTCAGGATTAAAAAGATTAACCAAGTTAATAAAACGTTTTAAAAAGTGCAGAGGCCAACAGTACACCTAGAAAATCTCCTAGCCTTCACGGCGGGTTTAGCGCACTTTTGTATCAGTAATGTGTATTTTTGGGTGGGTCCCTGCTCGCTGGTATCCGTAACGATATCAGCTCCTTTGCCTTATTACCTTACTTGAATCAGTAGGATCTTTTGTCGAAGCCATAGCGATTGTCCGTACAGAATGGTACGCGGTCCTACAGTAAACACCGTGCCAAGAGTGGAGACGACACTACGCCTCAAACTCCAGCTCCATTTCTACGGAACGAAAGAATTGACGCACATTAATTGAACTGTATATCTTATGTGTAGGCAGTGTTCAGACTTCGCGACGGCAGCGCTTCGATCGCGCGTTCGACGCGATCGACGCGGCTGTCGAAAGCATGTCTATCGATCGTGTCCATCGCGCGACCGAAGCGCTACCGTCGCGAAGCGTGAACGCTGCCGTAGAGGATGTCTGCCTGTTGGGTATGCGACATTTCTACAGCAAAATTAGATGAAAGGATGGAAAGAACAGTCTAGATTTGAAAACACCGTAGTTATACAAGTTCTTTTGGAGCGTTCCGGCGAGCTGGACCGCTATGAAGGCCAAGAAATTCGAATTTCTGATCTTCAACTTGCGACCTTCTAAAACCCGTAAAAGTTATAGATCTTAAAAGTTCTTCCGTTCTTTTTCAATATTGCGCATTTTAGCCACATGAGCATAGAGCTTGATCGGCAGGAGAAGGAGAGGGTGCAGTTTTGTTCACTGCGGTGATGGGGCGTACCAAGGGGTATGAGCATGATGCTGCGCAACCCCGTTTTTCTTTTTTTTCTTTCGGCGAGCGACAACACTGCATTTATTGCTCGTATGGGTTGCTTTCAACCACTTGTTATCGCTTACCCACAAAAAAAAAAGGTGGATTCGGGCGGCTGCGCACCCGCAGTCCCAGCCTCGACTCCCCAATCACTCGCCAGCCTAAACAGATTTTAATTTCATTGCATAAACTCCATAGTTTTTTTTTCACTTTGAATGTGAATAGTTGTGTCATGTATAAAAAGGAAATAAACACGACGATGACCGCGACCCCTGAGCTGTAGTGAAAGTGCCGTAGTCAAGATCATGAAAATAAGTGGTAACTTCACTTGCACATACGAGGTGCTATGGATACCGAAGTATAAATGTTCTTATAAGCTTGAAAGCTATTAGACCTCTGCGAGAGAATCAGTTCAGCTACAGATCGTAAACTCTGGAAGGTCAGTAGCTAGTTTCATCACCTTTCCGTTAAAGTAAGAGGTGAACTCCACTTCTTTTCAATTCAAGCTCCACTTCATCTTTACTTCATCTTCCTGGAGCTATTCACTTCAAATAAGCATTTCTGAGAGACACAATATACTTCAAATAACGCCTTCCTGGACTACGAGTAACTTTATAATATGTTTATATCTTTTGCTTTGCATGACAAGTTTTGTTTCCAGGCTGTTGGTAAACATGAGCTTGCACCACCGAAAACCTCAGATTGGCCAGCTATGTCAAGCCGACGGGAAGAGGTTTACACAGTTCATTCAACAAAACGTACAAGCAAACTAACTGTTCGGGTGGCGTCTCTTTTAGTTTCTTCCTTCGCCTTAAAGACACATAGTACGCTCATACACATTGAGGGTGTATGAGACTATCAGCCCCCCAGATGTCGATGTGTCGTGGTCCCCCCGCCCAAACATGCCCGGGAAGGTGAGATACAAGCTGCCGCTGGAAACACGCTGAATTCTGTGCCATGCTGCCGCCCACTGCCTTTTACGGCGCAGATTCTTCGCCGTTCATCAACATCCGTTGCGCAAGCCGCCGTGTCGCGTGCGGCTCTTTGGCACTTTGCCAAGTCCTTTAATTGCGCTCTCAAATACAAGGAAAACGCAATTTCCTGATGCGGATAACATTGGAGGTGCTACAAAATAAGAGCAGAAGATGATGACAAGGGGCAGAACTCAAGAGCAACTCGGCTGCATCTGCAGTATCCATCAAGGGCCGCGCATTCCACAAAACATGAAAATAAAAACAGCCCAAGCGTCCCACTCGTTTGTTCTAAGTATTTCTATGGCTTTGGCGCCGGATCGTAGAAATTTACAGGCCAGTTTATCTAATTTGCCTTTCCTTGATTTTTTCATTTTTGTTTTGTTTACATTTACATCGTTGTGCTTCATTTCTAGCCTGTGTCATCTTCATCTCCTTGTACATGGATTTCGTATAAGCATGAGCAAACCCATTCTTAATGTTTATTTCGCTTCAGGAAATTGCGTCTTCTTTATTTTGTAGCACCTCCAATGTTATCCGCATCAGGAAATTGCGTTTTACTCGTATTTGAGAGCGCAATTAAAGGACTTGGCAAAGTGCCAAGGAGCCGCACGCGACAGGCGCGCTTGCAACGGATGTTATGAACGGCGGGAATCTGCGCCGTAAAAAGGCAGTGGGCGGAGCATGGAAGAATTAGCGTGTTTCACGGCCCTGTATCTCCATTCCTGGGCATGTTTGGGGGGGGGACCACGACACATCGACATCTGGGGGGCTGATAGTCTCATACACCCTCAATGTGTATGAGCGTACCATGTGTCTTTAACTTAACTATACAGCAATGTGAGCCACTGGTGGCCTCATGCTGGTTTTCATTACTTTTTGGGTTTTTACATTGGTTTTTATAGGTGTGTTTATTTCTTTTTCTATTCACTTGTGACAGGTGGGTGTCCGACACTGTACAATAAATAAAACAAAAAAGAACACACTTTGAAATGGATATTTTAGAGTTGAAAATGGGCAACATTACTCCAGGCCCCTGATCACAATATATTCATTTCGTTTTTTTGAAGTTGATATATTTGACGCTATATCGGCGCTAACGCTTTTCTTGTCAAAGTATGAACTTTTCCTTTCTCACGAAATCCTATATAAACTTGCACACTACGGCTATTTGACATCCTGTTTACGGACACAGCATGTGTTTTATCGGCGGTTCCATTTTCATTGTCCATATACGCCAACTTGGCCCCGCCTAATTCTGGTTCGTCCGACGCGTAGAGCAAAGACACTAGCCTTGCTCAAACAGAAAATCTTTAAAGAGATCGGCGGCGGGGCCTGCGCAAGGTGTGCGGTGCTTCCTGATGCGGCTCCCAAAGTTGAAAAATGCTGAGAATGTTGCAGATACCTAAAAGCTAAAGTGGTGTAGGGATTGATTTGTCGGTGCACATATGCTTGCCGAGGCTGGCTACGCCTGTGGGGACTGGACTTGCGGTGGTGCTTAGTGAGGTCAGAATAGTAGAGAGGGTGCTCCATTTGAGATAGCTTAGTCGGTTTCCGAGGGACAATTCAACAAAGCAGCATTAGCGGTTTTCTAGACATTCACAAAGCAACAAAGTAATCTTTCGATATTGTGAGTCAATGGTAGCTGATAATTGGCACGGAACTGCCGTATTCCCATCCGTGGCTTTCCCGAAAAACGCGACTGTCATCAATGCATTACAATAGAAGATTCTTGGGAATGGTTTTTCATGTTTTCGACTCATTGAAACTACCTTTTTCGTGAGTGCTGTAAGACAGGTCGTAGTGTTAGGAGCAGGGCCGAGAAATAAACTTCATGAGTATCGAAAGAGAATCCCTCTTCTGTATGCTTGTTCCTTGCATACTCACACTTTAGTATTTCGGAGAATTCCACGATCATGCTTCGAGGCCATTTCCAGGAGGCTCTCGTGTACACTGCTGTCGGAATGGAGGTCATTTTCTGGTTCTTTGTTGGTGAAATGATCGGACGTCGGTATATTCCTGGTTATCTGGTGAGTTCATCTCTACCTATCTCTCTAGTTGTTTTCCTGTTCTTTGAAAGTGATGTTGGAAATTTACCACTCGTTCAGGTACCACCTGATTACGTTTCGAAGGAGACACGTAAGAAGGTGAAGGCGCTGGAAAGAGAGGCCAGGGAAAGAGAAAGAGCTCTCCACTGAGCTTAGCTGTAGCTTAGAGTTAACGTATGTATAATTGTTCGCAGTTTGGATAAATTTTCGAGAGCGATTGAATGTCACATATAGTGTTTGGGATGTTCATTATTAGTTTCTTTGTATGTCCGGAAATAATCTGAAGTAAGGCTGTAATGGGTGGGACGTGGCCAGGACGTACGGAACAGAATGAGCTCTGCCAAGCTGCCTACGGTAGGCGGGATGTGCCGTAAACCAGGTGCCTTTCTTTAAGAATTTGTAATTCGGTTCCAGGCGAGCTGGAGAGTAGAAAAAGTGGGAAGGTATAGGAAATCAGTGGACGCATAAAATTAGGGGACACACCCACAGTGGGCAGCGCGTTCTATAAATGGGCGGCGCTCTTGAAAAATTCATAATTTACCTCCAGATGAGCCCTGAAAGAGAAGAAAATGGAAACAATAGAAATGTGGGCGCTCAAATTGAGAAAGATACCCTCCACACTGGGCGGGGCGAACTATAAATGGGCGGCGCTTGTACCTAGTGAACTAATCTTGTCACAATTGATAGCTGGTGATTTTTACAACTGGCTTTTCGATTCATTTATTTCTTTGTACTTGGGCAGTTACACTGATACAGTGGGAGAGCTCCAGATAACAAAATAACATATTATTAACAGTAATAGAGATTAATTCAAAACACGTAGCCTGTATTAAAGTGGTTCAAGATAAAGGAACAGAAATCAAGTTTGAGAACAATAAAACACTGATTTGTAGAGAACGTGATGTCAGGTAAGCTCACGTCGTATCTTTTCGACAAGCATAAACATAAGCATATTCCGTGAAAACAGTCTTTACTGTGTAGAAAAACCCGTATTCAGTATCATAATCTAAGAAAACTTGACAAGAAATTATGTACATTCTAAAAAAATATCTTTGCCTAAATGATGGAGTTGAAAGGAATATTACGACATCGCAAGGGTGTTTGAAAGAGAAATAAGTAGCACACCTTGAATTACAGATGAAACACCTGAGGGAGATTTATCACGTGTTATAACAGATGTGTCAAGGGGATCAGGAAAAATATGAAAGTGCATCAGACTGCAAATCAGCTACAGCAAACTAATTCTCAAGCCTGAGATGTAAGAAGAAGCTCTGACGGGGTTTGGGAGACTAAAACTCACCAAGGGTTTTTTTGAAAAGATAAACCGGGATAGGTTTTCTAGTTATCAAAACCTAAAACTGCGTTTTGTGGTCAGTCTCCTTACAGTAGGATTCTACAATGAATGCATGTCATTGAAGATACTAACCTTACTGTATCTGTTCCACGAAATGCTTCCTAACAATCACTACCTACAATAGTCCAGTTCAAGATATCCTTCACCGCAATTTGAGCATTCCCTGGTTCTCGCACAACTCATGTGCACCCATGCCCCACATTCGTCACATAACATCCAGTCCACCATTGGTCTTCGGACTCCAGAATCATAAACTATAGGTTCCTTTTGTCCGCATATACCGCAGACAGCAGCATGTCCGTCGTTTAGATGACCATTAGCGACAGGAAGAGCTAATTGACATGGTATCCGAGAACTTGTTGCTCTGAGTGCCGTCACACCATTAATCCGTGGAGTTATTGCTAGCTTCGTTGAGTTACTGCTTATTAGCAGCGACAGTTGCTGTTCTGCAACAATTCCCGTAGGATGGAGCTCGTGAAGGTCATTCTGCTCTGCAATCATTGCCATTTTTCAATAAAAACAAAGAGGATATTCCAACCAATGCGTGGACCTAATCAAAAGAAACCTAACCTTTCGCGCCAGCCATAAAGCTGAGCGCCTTTGACAAAATTTCATCAATTTTGCGCAGGCTATGGTATGTTTCCTTTGAACCTTGCGCCTGCAGTTTCGAGCATCCTTCGTTGATCGCGTTCAATTTCTGATAAAAAAGGGTAGAACTGAATGGCGAATGGTCCAAAACTTGAATTACCTTTCTAATAAGGTGACCAACGTCTTGGGAAGCAGTCCAATATAACTGCCTAAGCTCACCATCGCGTTCCTCTGCTGAAGCTTTTACTCTCTCAAGACTGGAATTTCTTACTTCCAAAGAATTGGAAACTGCATCTTCCTCGATTAGTGGGAGAGAACAATCCTGAGACTCTGGAGAACAATCCTGCAAGTCAAGGGAACCGCTCTGAGAGTCAAGAGAACTGTTCTGACACTCCACTTCATGCCCGAAATGTTCGACACAAAATTCCACAGTTGTAATACCAGTTCTCACATCGCTTTTTACCTTAAAATGGGGCACGGTAAACTATGTGACCAAATAAATAGTCATTAACTCTTACATTCATGAACGATGTGCAGCTACGATGTATTATCGGCCTCATGGAAGCTCTTCTTTTACGTGAGATACGTCGTTGGTTTGTTGATCTGAATGACTATCGTCAATCATCTATATCATTTAGCTTCGTATTCGTATACTTCCCCCACAAATCCTATCCGCAGCCTCAACGTGGCGTGGGGGAAACGGTTTGGACTGTTCCAACACCGTACCAATGCGGAGGGTGCCACGTCAGAGCCTGGCGAGCTACGCGTGGTTAAATTTCTTCTCGCCGAAAACAGTAATAATTATGGGCCTCATTCCCCTGAACCTGAGGGAACCACCGACAGGGCGACGTCGGCTGGGACCGCTCGGGCGAGGCTGCAAAAATCACAGGGCCAACGGAGATTTAAGTCGCCCAGGACTAGGATGACGATCTGTACTTTCAACGCACGGACGCTTGCATCGGAAGCTCACATCGAAGATCTGATGTTGCAAGCCAGGAAGATCAAGTACGACGTCATCGGACTGACCGAGACGAGGAGGCATCGCCCGCTACACGCCGTATACGAGACTGGAGAAGAACACGCACCTGGCCATGAACATCGATTCGTACGAAAATCTGACGACCCGAATCGGACGTTTGCGATTGAGAAGATGTGGTTCAACTCCAGCTTTGACAATCTTCGTCGCCTACGCACCAACATCAAGCTACGACGAGGATGAGCTCGAAGCGTTCTATGGAATTGGAGAAGTTCTACAAGGAAGATCATACCTTCTTCAAGGTCATCGTCGGTGATTTCAACGCTAAGATCGGACCAAGAAGAACGGCTGAAGAACTTCACATCGGAACTCACGGAACGGAGTGGAATGAGCAGGGTGAAAGGCTGTCTGAGTTTATCATGTCGACCCATACCATCCATGGTAACTCGCAGTTCCAGAAGCCCTACTCTCTACGCTGGACATGGGAGTCTCCTGGTGGACAATTCCATAACGAGATCGACCATCATCTTCAATCGAAGGTTTTGCCTGACCGATGTCGCTGTTGTTCCTAAGTTCTACACAGGATCCGACCACCGTCTCCTTCGCGCAAGATTCCGCTTTTCGATGCGAGGAGAGAGAGCCGCAAAGTTCAAGAAGCGAAGCCCCAAGACCGTCATCAACTGGGATCACTTCACTTCTCTCGCTGGGCTCTGGGAGGATTCCGTCATCGACAACATCGACGAGGAATACGAACGGCTTGTCGCACATCTTCACGACTGCGCCAAGAAGTCAGAGAGTTCCAAGATTACCAAGAAGCGTCTATCTCTGGAAACTCTCGAGCTGATTCGCCAACGTGGAGCCGCACGAGCCGCAGGCAATTACCAGCTGACGTCTGAGCTTGCGAAGCTATGCAGAGAAGCGATAAAGGAAGACCTCAAGGAGAGAAGAGCAGCAGTACTGGTGGAAGCCGCAGAGGCTGGGAAGAGCATACGCAACGCCCGCCGCGACTTCGCCAACTGTAAGACCAAGATGACCGCCCTCCGACGTCCGGATGGAACAATCACCGCATCCAGAAGGGCAATGGAGAAGGTCATCCACGACTTCTACTCGGATCTCTTTGACAGTCCACCTGCCAACCATACCGCTTGGAGCAGGATGGATATGTCGTTCCTGCAGTTCTCCCTTCCGAAGTCCGACACGCCATCTCGTCGGTGAAGAATCGTACGGCACCCGGTCCCGACAGGATCAGACCCGAACATCTGAAGAATCTTCCGCCAGTTCTCGTCAAAACTCTGGCTCGACTCTTCACGCGCTACCTGTCGGAATGCAAGGTACCCACCTCGTGGAAAACCAGCAAGACTGTGTTGCTGTACAAGAAGGGAGACCTGTACGACATTGGCAATTATCGCCCAATCTGCCTGCTGTCTGTAGTCTACAAACTCTTCACACGAGTCATCCTGAACAGGATTGGCAGAACACTAGACGAAGGACAGCCATGCGAGCAAGCAGGGTTTCGAAGAGGATTCAGCACGATCGATCACATCCACACGGTAACGAAGCTCATCGAAGTATCGCGAGAGTACAAGATGCCGCTATGTTTCATCGACTTGAAGAAAGCCTTCCGTTGAGACAGAAGCGGTTATCGAAGCCCTGGGCAACCAGGGAATTCCTACTCAGTACATCAGGATTCTTCGTGAGCTCTACAGCAACGCAGCCTGAATGGAAAATGCCTCTGGAATTCATGTCACATCCACTAAAAAATCCAAACAGCTGCCACTTCGTAGTGTGGAGTCCACCCATGGGTAGCTACCTGAAGACCAGTACTCTCGATTCGGAAGACCTCCAACATCGAGCAGCTCTGACAACGTCGCCACGGTCTAGGACATCATCTTCACCGCATTCCAGGTCGCCAAGGCGCGGGTGATGGTATGGACCTGAGTACCTGGAATGGAAAGACCGATATTTTGTTCGTGAACCCCGGACTGAAGGTGAGCGCTGGCGATAACATCAAGCAACTCGAGAAGAA
>MU949223.1:0-16925 GCA_036418165.1 Cooperia oncophora
CTGTGGCGCCCATCGCCGCGCGCGCGGAGCGGCAAATTACGATTCTCTTGCCCGTCTCCCCTATTTCTGAGAAAGTACCAAATCATCGTGCCTTATGTCCTTAACGTGTTGCGGCCTTATTTTTAGCCAGTTATGTACATTGCTATTATGGAAGACTCTCAGTCTTGAAGGTTTTTACCTGATTGTAAATAAGAATTTTGACGCCAGGAATAGATCTGGTCTTGAAGTGACTGGTACATGCATCTATCCTCTCGTACGTTTCTATGTTGAGAAGAAGGCGAATTGCATGGCCGACCCCTAGAAGTGAACATACCGTATCTAGCAGAGCCGTGAGCCTTGTAAGCACAAGAAAAGTGTAAACTGCTTCAAAATATCGAAATCTTAGTGTTTTATAACTCTTACCACTTCCGACGACTTTGAGAGGGTTGTCAGGTTCGGTGTTTAGCGCCCAACAGAGGCCAGATAATGTCCAGACGGGTTTGAAATCGCTCATGCGACAACTTGTCCCATTTGGCCAGGTACATCTGTAGGAATGAAAGGCACTTTATGGTCACTAAGAACGTTATCATAACTTACCCGAGTATCATTCTTGACTTCCAGTGAGCTGCACTACGAAGAAACCGTACTGCGTCCATGTCCCAAGCTTTTTCTATGACCTGGAAGTGAGAAGGATTTTTATGCAATTCCCTGAGAATTTCTTTCTCTGCTGAGATGAGTCGTCAAGTTGGGTATAGTCTTGTTCGCTGAGGATGCTGCGAGGTAGGCTGACGCAGCGCCTCACCCACCCCTGACACGCCCCAGCATCCGCAGCGAACTGTACTGTATATGATGGATGCCTACAGCTGTATGAGATATAGAATCATGATAAAACGAAGGAGAAAACCTGTACGAATGGGAGAGAAAGCCACAACCTCTTCAAATATATTCCTCGGTTTTCTTGATATGGATTTCAGCGATCCCTGATTCAATTTTGTCCGTCTATTGAGTATCCTAGCACCCGTAATATACGTTAACCTGCAAAATATATTTTTTATGTTTTTATTGCAGCCTCGGCCAGGACTTTGGTTCAGTGTGAAGGGAGCAGTTCACGTTGCACGAATGGGCGGAGACAGTCAGTCATTCTACCTCCTCTCTTAGTTCAGAGATGACCGAAAAGGGCAATGCAGCAGTGAGGATCGCGCAAATGGTTGGGTGTCTCCGCCCATACGACCAACGTGGACTGTGCCCTCTGTTAAAGGCCGTGCTCATTACCCTCACTCCTTATTTACCTGAACTGATTATTGTTACAAATAGCTACAGCTGGAAAATCGATAGTTGATGGATAATCGGCTTCGATGTTTGTGGCAACAGGTTCCGAATAAAATAATTTTAGCTGATAATAGATTTGAATAAACGCCAACATGACAAATACGACTATAATACAACACCAGATGTACCTAAAAAAATCGGCCCTGAAAAGAGCCATTTGTGAAGAAACAAGCGACAGGAATATCTTTTGGGATTACACAATTACCTAGATTTATCCTTTTCTTTCAGGTGACTAACTCCGTCCATGTTAGCGCCCTGCAGGATGTCGAAGATATCTGTTTTATCGCTATCCACTTCTATAAGGCCAGAATCTGAAAATTTCGAGTGAACTAGTCTTGAACTTGACCTATAGAAGACCCCTAGGCTTATTTGGCCATCTATTTATGACATTTTTACCCCGTTTTAAGATGTATTTCTTTCATTTTATTTCCAATATCGTCTCGATGGGCGGTGTAGGAGGCGTAGAACTGGCTCATCTGCGGCTGTATTTTCTACCAGTAGTGGACGAATCAGGTAGGAAACAACCAGTTGTAGAAAAGGAGGCTACGGTATTTTCACTTCAATGGACCAAATCGTCATTTACGTAGGCTGGATTCCTCAGCTTTGACAAGCAAGGGCGATACTCTCATGTACTGAGAAAAAGACAAAAGTTCGGCTTGAATTGAGGCGAAATTCCGTGAGTCTTACTACTAAACAGCCCGTTTTCTCTGCAAAAAAATCTATGAGTATCCCTATGAGCTCCCATCGGCTATCTCTTGATGGTAGATCGACCCGTTTGTCTCATTCCTGAGCTTCACCGATGTTCTACCAATGGCTGGTCACAGCTGCCGCCGCTAATTCATGTGAACTATGGTGCCCATTACCGCAATTACATTCAGCGCCTCGAAGAAACTTTATGGGAGGTATATACGCTCTACAAAATGACTAGCTGTGAGGGTTTAAGACCACGGTGAGCCTCTCATCACGTACATTTCATATCCCCCAGATATGAAGGGAGCCGAGCAGCCATAGCTTCAGTTTAATCATTATGAGGATACTTCTTTGCTTTTCCTGAACATTTGACTTCCATCAAGGTAATCTGTCTTTGTGCTAGACGAGGGAGGACATAACTTCATCGCCAATATTCGCGCCCTCCACATCGCCGTGATATAGCGCGTATAGTCCGTTGACGATTTCACTGCTGTAGCATTCCACTGGTGACTGCTCTTCTCCTCCTTTTAGAAGCCAGAGAGCCTGCTTTTCCCGCCCGTACGATCAGCGTGCAGTGTTTCTTGGGAAGAGTCAATGAATTAGATCCTGACGGCTGGATAAATTAGTAAGAATGACTTCTTGGAATTGTTTTCTTCCGTTTGCCCGTAGCTGCTAAGTTTGCACTACACCTTAAGACTAGAGGGCTCATCGGTCCCTCCACGGTTCTTTTTCACGTAACCCTTGACTCGGGGACCCTCTACTCGCAACACATACTGAAGGAACATTTGCCGAATTTGACCCTTTAAAATAAACATTATTTTCAACCTCCAAATTGGAATGCATAAAACAGAAGTTCATAGGAATTTGTGACCTACCAAGAGCGAGTTTCAGGTTGGACGGCGTTCGAGACGAAATAGAGAGCGCGTTTGAATTGGCCCGCGACCTGAAGATGCAATGAATGTTGACGGAAAAAAGGTGCCCGAACAGCAACTGGCTCTTTTTTATCCCTTCTGTTCCCTATGATTTTGGGGATCGGAATTTGTAGAACCAGGTGTAAAAAATGATTTCGTCGATTGGGCTTTTGCTCCGCAGAGTCACATGCTCGGTGATGCTCCCAGTGATCGGAACAATGGAGGAAAATGACTCGGGCAGTTCGGCTACTGGGGCGGGGAGCGGGGGCATTTCGCCACTTCATATCGACGTGTCGACCCACCGGGAGCCATTTCGTGAATTTACAAGAGTTGATAGGTTTACCATGGTGGCTCTACGAGCTTGCTCCAGCTTCACAAGAGTTCACAGGTTTCACCAGAGTGAGACTTGTAAACCGGAACTAGTGAAGCAGCGAAAGTGCAAAATGCCCCCCTCCCCCCGTCGGACGATATCGAAGTGCGCCAATGAATACAATCGTTGGATCAATTATTTACATTTGGAGCAAGTGCGGCTCCCGCAACTTCTGCTGCAACGTCGCATCGTTACAACGTGGATCTCCCAACCGACCCCTTACTTGTAGAAGTATAAGTAAACAAATGCAATGAAACATACCGTAATACATAGTGTTGCTTCGGGTAATCACCAAAACTGGCACGCGGGTTGTCCACCGGAACGGCAAACGTGCCCGCAATGCGCTCTGCCATGCGCGGCATAGCGATCGCTTATTGATGAGTTGACCGGCAGGCAACCAGTTGGTGCAGTTAGTAATTCCCCATTAAAAGAGGCTGAAATTGCTCATTGAAACTTCTTGAAGGGTTCTGTTCTCATCGAGGAATTATAAAGCGGTGAGATTTACGACTGTGTCGAGGTTGGATAGATTATGAGGTCTTATGAACACCAGCTGATGCATTAGCGGAGCTGGAATGACTGAAAAAGGTCACGAGGCCACAACTGATAGGAAACCATTCAATGGCATAAAACTGCTGAAAAAGACCATGTTTCTGCCTGCTCACGGTTCAGCCGGATCACAGGCCTAATGAATTAGTCCTGTCAGCGGTGACCTGTGCGAGTCAAATATTAAAGGCATTTGGCACGATACTTTGGTACTCGGCTCAAAATGCCATGGGAAATGGCGAAAAAACGAAGTGAAACGGTCAAAAACCTGCGAAGAAAAGCCTTCGTTCTTAATGACTCAAAAATTTCGGACGAGTTTCCCGTAGGCATCTTGCCAATAACCGCTACGGTAGGTACGGCTGCACGTATGTACTTCATACATATATCCATCGGGGCAGCAACCGCAGCGCTTCAATGTCAATCCCTTCGCTTTCTTATTGTCAGCTCCGCAAAGGAAGCAAAACGCAGCATCAGGTGCGTTCGTCCATTTTCGGCGGCGGGCGATGGTGGGCGTTCGGGGTCGGTATGTTGTAGGCTCAATAGGGCCTCAAAGGGTGAATATTCCTTGAGAAAAGGCGCTAACGTAGCGCTTGTCCACATTCGACAGGGATTCTATCCCTGTCGGCGCGTATTAATCTCTACTAGCGCACGGCATTTATCGTGCTAACTGGCCTTAAACGACACAATGTAACGTTCAAACACAATGCGAGGGTGTATGAGACTATCAGCCCCCCAGATGTCGATGTGTCTCGTGGTCCCCCCGCCCAAACATGCCCAGGAATGGAGATACAGGGCCGTGAAACACGCTAGTTCCTCCATGCTCCGCCTTACACCTTTTGCGGCGCAGATTCCCGTCCTTCATAACATCCGTTGCAAGCGCGCGTGTCGCGTGCGGCTCCTTGGAGTAAAACGCAATTTCCTGATGCGGAAAAACATTGGAGGTGCTACAAAATAAGAACAGAAGATGATGACAAGGGCCAGAACTCAAGAGCAACTCGGCTGCATCCGCAGAATCCATCAGAGGCCGCGCATTCCCAGAAAACATGAGAATAAAAACAATCCAAGCGTCCCACTCGTTTATTCTAAGTATTTCTATGGCTTTGGCGCCGGATTCGCGCCGTAGAAATTTACGAGGCGATTTTATACTAATTTGCCTTTCCTTGATTTTTTCATTTTTGTTTTGTTTACATTTACATCGTTGTGCTTCATTTCTAGCCTGTGTCATCTTCATCTCCTTGTACATGGATTTTGAAGCATGAGCAACACCTAAAATTTTATTCGCATCAGGAAATTGCGTTTTGCTTGTATCAAACTAACGAGTATGCCGTTTTATTTTCATGTTTCGTGGAAATACGCGGCCTCCGAGGGATGTTGCAGAAGTGGCACAGTTGCTTTTAAGTTCTGACCCTCATCATCATCTTCTGTTCTTATTTTGCAGCACCTCCAATGTTATCCGCATCAGGAAATTGCGTTTTACTTGTATTTGAGAGCGCAATTAAAGGACTTGGCAAAGTGCCAAGGAGCCGCACGCGACACGCGCGCTTGCAACGGATGTTATGAAGGACGGGAATCTGCGCCGTAAAAAGGCAGTGGGCGGAGCATGGAGGAATTAGCGTGTTTCACGGTCCTGTATCTCTCAATTCCTGGGCATGTTTGGGCGGCGGGGACCACGACACATCGACAGCTGAGGGGCTGATAGTCTCATACACCCTCAATGTGTGTGAGCGTACTATGTGTCTTCAAGGAGCGGAAAACTAAAAAAGAAACAGCACTTGGGCCCCCATTTGCGAAGAAAACAAGAAAGTATCGCTGAGCGCTTATCGCTGAATCAGGGCTTCCTTTGAGGCGAGTGCGATTATTATAAATACAGTAGCGCCGCGTTCAATAGTTCGGCAGAGCGCTGCCACGTATCCGGGGAGAGCCAACAGAGTAGGAAAGCAAAGCCGCACAAGGATGAGATAATTGATTGCTTACTCTCCCTTCCTCCTGGCTCCGGCTAAGTAGCGAGTTGCGGAAACCGGATACAAGGGAGAGTTGAAGAATAAGAAAACGGGGAAAGGAATGACAAATACAGTAACCGTCACCCGTGAAGGAGAGCGCGGTTTACGGGGAGCGCAATTAAGGAAGCCTTTAAATCATTTGCTGCGGTTGAACGGCGTCCTCGCCAGTAACGGCTGTCAATGGCTGCGCCTCCCGTTTCTCTCGCCCTTCACAGAACTTCTCGTTTGTGGGGATACTGACTGTGCTGAGTCTTCATGAATTAGAGTACCTTCATTAGCGGTCAATAGATTTACGCTGCGACGTTTGAAGTGTACTCGCGTGCGCGACACTCTCACCAGAACGTCCATGATATAGTGTGGAAGTGCAACAGCATGTCATGTGAACCGGTCGGGAGAAACAATAGTTTACACTCATCGTCGCAACATGGATCTCTTGGCCCGCACCCGACAACCATCAATAATCGTGCTGGAGGCATACCAGGGATACTCCCATCAGAGACAGATGAGATTCTGCGGCATCATCTCTCATTTGTAAACTCACCTACAGGAAGCTACTGGTTCATCTAAGCTGTAAGAAGAATTTCTCAAGGATCCATAATACAACGAAAGAACGAAGAAAAGTAACAATAGGAGGAAAGGAATTGAAGAAATGCAGAAGGTAAATCGAGAGAAAACTCGATAAATGTTGTATCTACAGCACAAACGAACAGGAGCTGCTCTATCTGCACCGAATCGGTGATATATAGCCAGGGATCACAAGCAGGTGAAAAAATGATCGGAGCACAGCATATCACAGAGGATGCCTTCTGTTTTCCCCCTTTTTTCTTGCCTCTAGGAGGACGCCTGATGTCTGATAAGAAAAAGCTGCCAAGCGGGGCATCTGAGAGGAGCATCTGAGAACTCCTTTCGCAACCTAGGACTACAGTTATAGGAATGAGGACGCTCATCCAGGTGTCGAGTGGAGAGGAACCCCGGAACGGCTGAACGGTGATTCCATTCTTATGACGTGAATACCACTTTGCGCAAAACATCCTTCAGCCCAACACCCCCCCCCTTAAAGTTTTGAGCTTCGACAAAGGCTTCAATCTTGCAAAAAATGTCTTTTGCAGTTGCAGTTTGCTGCAGCGATAAATTTGGCAGGGAGTAAAGAATGGAAGCACCTGACGGACAAACAGAGCAGATTAATGAGCCCGAACCACATGCAAGAGCGCATTCCGAAGACTTTCTTCAAAGATAGCTATCTTTGTTCCTCAGACCTGCTCCACAGGTCTTAATCTCACTGGGTTGCGAAACGAACTGAAGTTCCATTCAAAAACCGCTAACTATTGGGTACTTAGGTAAAATGATAATCTGAGAGGGCAGATACAATGTACATTAGAGAGTACTGCTGCCTGGAGCAGTGTTACATTGATTGCCATTGTTGACATTTAGAGAGTATAAAAGCCAGTCCAGGCTGTAGCCTTTGTACGCTCTGCTCTCATTTTTACAATCATTGTGGCGTGGAGAGAGAGGGAGCGGACAGGCCACCCCTGGGGCTCCCCCCCCAAATGTGCGCACTCCTCTTCTTTGCAGACCTGGAAAAAGCGAACCTAACCACCTATTCCACCGTTATTGTCAGAGGGCAAAGCTATATGGGCGAGGACACTGAGTGCAAGGCTGGCCTCCGCTTATGGATACTCTAACTTCGTTAAACTTTCCGTTCGCGAGCTCAAGGTACAAAAACAAGTAAGCTGAAGGCACAACATCCACTCGTGCCGATACGCGAACTGCCACCCGCCCGATGTCTGTCAATTATAAGGTAAGACTCTGATGCCCTTTCCAAGATTGTTAGATGACATCAACCTTCCATTAGGAAGTATCGAGTGAGGCCGCCGTGGAATGTGAATGGAGAGGATTCTGTGATGGTCACTGATTGCAGTATCAGGCAATGCACAAGACGGGTACCACTGCGGAAGTGCTGATCAAAATCAAGAGTGCGCTACAACGGGTGGGCAACAACGCTAAGGAAAACGAAAAAGAATGGCCAATGAAAACCTTCTTTGTCGTCTCATTGATTATTATTATTGCTAGTGAGCTCAACAACCTGTTCTAAAAGGATCATAAAGAGCGAAATGTCTGAGCACCGCCGAGAAAGGGTTATGGGACTGAAGGTGGATTATCCGAGAAAATTTCGCAAAGAAGCGGAAATCACGAAGCTATCCAAAACATCTAATTTTGAGAGATCTGGTAGGGATTAGCAGATAAATTATTCCCAGCACTGATCTCTGCTCAGTTTCCGTGCAAGAGCATGTACCAGACAGGAACTGACCCACTTTTGAACCTTGAACTTACTAGGTAAAAATTTCACAACAACTCTCTGCTTTGAATCAAGAAATTAATTTAGCTGGAATTATTACGGTACTTCGGAATATTCACCTCACGCTTCATAATCTACAATGAAATGGCAAAGGTAATCTGTGGACCTCTTAGAGCCACAAGTGGATTGTCGACAAGGAATAGAACATGTGGCGTAGTGACGATGGCAGGGAACACTCGATCATGATGAGCGGACGCATGTTTTGTGTGACAGGTCTACTTACCTGTCCAGCCTAAGAAATTCTTACAATTGAAACAATACTGAGAGGACAGAAACATTTTAGCATTCGTCATACCGGCCCCTATCCCTCATGCTCACCCAACCCGGCAGACGAAAAAAGCTATTCAGGGAGTTTCTCTGCACTCACAGTCATCAATCACCAGACACGTCTTCTGGTACTCGAGTAACATCAGACCCCTTTTTCCCTAGAATTCCAGTGCCCCACTAATGCAGAGCAGAGTGTTTCATCTTTCCTACATTCACGATGATCTTGGAATAAGATCTGCTAGGCGCTGTTTGTCGACGGGGGGGGGGCGCATTTTGTACTACCATTGCTTCCCTAGTTCCGGTTTACAAATCTCACCCTGGTAAAACTTGTAAACTCTTGTGAAGCTTAGTGCAGGATCGTCTAGCCACCATCCTAAAACGTGTCAACTCGAAAAAAAGGCTACCGAGACGGGTCAGCACGTCTATGGAAAGCAGCTTTCCCCCCCCCCCCCCCCCTTTGCCCGTCGAAAGACTGCGCCGAATCTGCTTATAGCAGGGGAGGGGGACCGGAAAAATTCACATCGACCCGAGTCACATATCTGCAAAGTTTTCGCTGCCCAGAGAGAAGACGTGGATACGAGTACCAGGGCGGAAGATACCCAAGATGTTCCTCGATAAGCAGGAGCTGGCCCTCGCCCATCACCAAAATATGAAGTCATCTCCAGTCGCAGCCTGACTGGAGAAGACCTTTGGAATTCATGTCACACTCCACAAAACTTCTATATGCGAGTCACCCTAACTTGAGTACCCAGTACTCTCGCATGTCTGCTGATGACGGCGACGATGGGCAGCTTCGACAAACGTCGCCACGGTCTAGGACATCATCTTCACCACAGTCGCCAAGGCGCGGGTTGATGGTATGGACCGGACGTACCTGGAATGGAAAGACCAATATTTTCTTCGTGGACCCCGGACTGAAGGTGAGCGCTGGCGGTTACATCGAGCAACTCGTGAAGAATATCCTCCTCACATGTCGTCGCCCGTACCTTCTTGGAAACTTTGTACTGCTACAGCATTGGGTGCCACCACATGGAATCAAAGGGCGTTGGGAAAACTCTTGCCTACTGGGAAGAAAAAGAGGGCTGAGTACCTGAAGAAGATGGAATACCCTTACCCAGTTCGGTTCGGGCGGAGTTCAATGGGGTGGTCTACGGTGGCGGAGAAATCGACTATCTCGCTGATCTCAGGCACCATCGCGGTCGCGTGCCAGAATCTCTCGATGGCGCTCGTCCAGAAGGCTGTGGCGGAGTGTCATGATAGTATTTAATATGCTCTTCAATATGGTGGTAAAAATGTCCGATCAGAATTTAACAGAGTGTAACTTATAGCGCCTCGAAATTCAATGAAGAAATGACCTTTTTTTGCCCCCTGACATCTGCTGTAAGTGGCATGTGGCAAAATGGTAAGAGGACCATGTTTTTTGCTGTCAGAGTATGTGCTCCCGTAAGAAATGGAGGGACAAGTAGTTAGCCTCGCCGGATTGTTCGAGAGCCTCATGGAGAACCTTCAAGCGGGGACATTTAAAAATCCAGAACAGCATTCGGGGAATCTGGCACTATTCACCCTCGACGTAGTTCTTCCAGGGACTCGCGGTCGGTTTCTAGGCATGGTTTTTTATTTTAAGAGGACGATGCAGCCTATAACTTGCCCAGGAGTATTTAGACCTCCTCATTATGGAAGCTTACACTCGTTCAGCGCAAGACCAACCTGATGTCTGCATCACAGGCGACGGCAGCACGCGCCTGTGTTGACTTCGGCGCGATACTGCGGACTCTACATAGGCGGTTTTGTGTCAAGCGGTTTAGTGACTTAGGGAACACAGGAGAGACAAGGCAGCATCCTTTCTACATGTGACTGCGATAGTGGTCCTTCCCCTTGCCTTTAGACTCTGCAGAGCAAGGGGAACTATCCCAGCCAACCAGAAATCTCGAGGGAAGGGTGCAGACAAGAAGAAGTAGACTCAGTTATCACGTGGGCCATCAGCAACACCCTGCGGACAGGCTCTCAGAGAACTGGTTTGGATTAGGTAGTCTGTATTTTTAAGCCGCAGCTCGTGGCGAGGGGGCTGGGGGTAGGGGTTTTCGCGACCAAGCGGATATGATACATCGAAATTCTGAGTCGTTGTAGCGTGGCTGCATGCTTCAACTTAACCTGGAGGTTCTATGCTTCTGGTGGAATATTTCCATCTTGACACAACTGTTGTCGTGTCTCTGTCCAACACAGAACAACGATGGACAGTTTGCTTCCAGACTGCAAAGTACTTGTTCCCCCACCGAGTACGAGTTCCGCCTGCCACCGGTTCAATTGCCACGCCTGACTCTGGTTCATGGGATGAGGGTATTCGGTGTTTGAAGGGTCAAACAATGCCTGGGAGCAGTTTCCAGCCGAAGTGGAAAAAAAAAGTTGGTAAAAGCTAAAAGTAAAAACGATTTCGGAAGGGGGTCAGTAACGGGTGAACAGTGCAAAAATGTCTGATTCGTTAACATTGACAGTGACCACAAGGGAAGATATACACCTGGGGGAAACTGGAAAGCATCGCCTGGTTTCAGAAGATTTTCTATGTCTTATTTTGACCTTTAATCGTATCATCAGTCTTGAAGTTACTCATTGAGCTGGGATGTGCCCGCAGTTCTGGTTGCCTATTACAAAATAAATTACACAAAAAACACTGCGAACATCTGTAATACAAGTAACAAATACATATATCTTAAACTCCAATAATTCAGTTTTTTTTGGTTGAAACAAACTTGCTTCGGGTTAGGCCACACTCTTACAAAAATGTACAATGATAACATTAAGTCGCTGATGGCGATCATTCGCCCCCTGAGCCCCATTCGACTGCGACGTTCATCAACTATACGTGCCATTTCGAAACGAGCTTGGGTCCATGAGATAACCTGAGCACGAAGGCACTTTCTCGAAGACGATTATTCGCCAAGTGTTAACTTTTTTTGCCGACGCTGTATAATGAATCAATGAACTATCCCGTCCCCCCTGAGGTCGAAACACTCTCTGAAACTCTTGTGGGCAGCTTTCTTTGATGAGCTTTATTGGCTACCAATTCCCATTGCATGTTTCTCGTAATGTGATGGAAGTTTGTCGATGTTCCCGGCGGGCTATGAGCTGACGACGGCAGACAGCCGGTCGACTCTTGCTAACAGCAAAGGCTATAAATCTTTACATCGTAACATTCATCGCACTAGCGGTGCGAACACCACCTTAATGAGCACCACAGCTCCCGAACGAATCATAAAAGCAAATTGTAAAGCGATGTGAAGCGATGGGAAAGTGTCGATACCCGTTCATTCGGGTTAAAAAAGCAAAAGTCTTCCACACTTCGAAGAAGCGGTCTCACAAAAAATGACAAAACGACTTTTCAATTCGAAACTTCGTCGATTACGTGCCTACTGGTGCTGGTACAGGGACACGCTCATCGCAGTTGTGATAAATTCCTGCAAAATGCGAACACCCCCCCCCCCCCTTATTCCGTCCTCCTATCTCCGTCCATCTGTTGCTCATTTGAAAAACACCTACATGAAGGGCACCCATATCTAGGTAGACTCATTTATCGCAAACAAAAGGGCATGTGGAAGTACCGATCTGGAACAGGGCCCACATCATTGCGTTCCGGATTTGGTAGATGTCCGTTCGGACGCTTCTTCCCTCCGGCACGCTGATTCTTACCTCATCGAGCCTGTCGAGGTGGGGGGGAGGGGGCAGAGGCGTATACATTACACCGATGAAACAGGGTGAAACAGGAAAATCCGCGAAAAGTCAACCATTCTCTCTGAGCGGACAAGAGAGCAAGTACGACCCCCCCCTTAACAACGTCTGTAAGCTGAGCGGAAATCAACTGTCAAAAATAAAATTTTTCTCAGACAAAATACGACCTTTCCCTGTTGGGGATTCTCCAACAACGATGTGCCCTGAAGGATGTGGCCAGGTCTTTTGGAGCAATTGATGGCATCCTGAAACAGCAACAACTGCTGGAAAAGGTTGCCCTGGCTGCCCCGCAGCTCACAAACCTCTCATTTGCAGGTAACCATTGTTCCATGACAGTAGAACACCTGAGTATGTGACAAGACAATCGTAATTCGCCGCGCCGGTGGACGTCGCGTGCGACGTCGCGCCCGCTAATGACGACGTTTCTAGGACGCAGATGGCGGCAATAGACAATGCATAACCAAAACCACTCTTAACTCTCCACCATGTCATAGAGTATATGAAATCCTACGCGTTAATTGACACGCCTACAAATACAAACGGAGTTAACCCCGTGCCCGTCGTCGCGTGCGACGGAGCGGCAAACTACGATTGTCTTGACCGTCTTCCAAAATACCTCGAGCAGCTAGGAGCAGAATTACTCTCTGATCTTCCTGCGATCATTCCCAGTAACACCGATCCCTTTTCAGCAACAGAAATATGACCCGTCCCACTTCTATGAGAATTACCGAACTACGATGGGACAGATTTGTAAAACCACTCAAGAGAATCTGCCAGTAACAGTTAGCTATACATCAGCATCCTGCCCACACTCCGAAAGTCAGCGATTGAAGTTATTACTGATGTTAAGCTCCTTGAGGGAGCCATTAATCATTACAACAGCTGTTACTGTTATAACATATATCACAGTTTTTTGAAATGTCGTACTTATAACGTGTTTAAAGTATCAGCTGTACCTTACTCAGAATTTTACTGCACTTTTTACGGCAATTATTGCTTTATAAATGAATGTAAACAGACGAGTGATATAAGCGGCATGAATAAAGGAACGTCTAGTTTATGAATTGAGAATCCATAAATAGTCTACATGAGTGCTACTGAAAGAAACGGTGGCCGCAAAAGCTTGGAACAATAGCGTGCGGTTGCAAAGCAGTCAGACTATTTGAGAGTATAATGTGAGCTTATATTGGATGTTCTACAGAGACTTCAATCTAAAGATTCTCTTGGACTTCGTGAAGGTTTGGGTCATTCGCAGGAGCGTCTGATTAGCGTCATTTCGCAAGGAGCGTCTGACTGCGGCCTCAGAAAGTTAAAACGGGTTTGAGTAATTCGTTAAGGCGAAGACTTACAAAGAAAACCATATTCAATTGGTCTGCGTCATACTTCACGATCAGAGCGTTTAAGCCGGGAGAGCGAAATTCAATTGCAAGATGCGAAATATTCTGTTCCCGGGAACTCCTTGAAACGCACAATGGCAGTGAATTGCTACGATGGCCATCTAATCGTCTTCAAAACCAGTGACTCCATTCGGCGAGCAGTGATGCATTCGTCGGCACATGCGCCTTCCCCTCCCCCCCCTTTTGTGTTTCCCTTTAACGGAATTCGAAAAATATCCTTTTTAGACTCTATATAATTTTACGAAATACTTAGCTGAGACTTTCACCCGAGAAACGCTCTTTGACCCCCCTGCTTGAATCTAGCACGAATCGCGCCTTTTCTAAGGAAGCGACGATCCCGGTGATGTGCGTCATGAGCATTCGTGTCTGTCGGCCACCAGCAGGGTACAGCCATCGTTGTGTGAAAAACATTATGGGGTCGCTACTTCTCCGCGGATGTGTAGGCTCTGTGTTTGGAACATCGACGAGCGGGATGTATGTGCGGCTTCAAGAGCAATTTGCGGCGTTGGGGACCAAAAATTTTTCCCGGTTTCGACGTTCCCGCATAGATTTTGCCTGTTTTCGTGTGTTACTTACATTACCCCTTCCCGCTTGACGTTAAAATTGTTGGGCAAAAAACCTAGACTGGAAAATGGTGGGAAAAATTGGTTAGGTAGCGTTGGCGGAACGGTGCGGGGGAGGGTCCGCCATCGAGACCCTCGTTTAGGTTGGGAGGGGGTCGCACTGACACCCTCTCTCGGAGGGTGGGGGTCGTACCTACACTACCATTTCACACATCATGATGCTGTGCCCTGGTGGCAGCACCATTCATTGTCTGCGTGCCCTTTTTTTTGAGTGCCCCCTTCATCCCCATATGCACAGTGCGCTGAAACATGGTCTGTAAGATCGCGACCAGACGAGGTGGTGGCAGAAGGGGCAAAACCAGCGCGCCTTGCCCTACCAATGGTGGTCGCTTGGTGAATTAGGAAGAAAATGGTGGAACGCCGCGAGGTAGGGCTCATTCTCTCCTTCGTGAAACCGCCCCTCTCATTACGATGTTATAATGTGAGCATCAGTGGCGTTCGTACGTTAATAAAAACGAAAAGTGAATTATCCGCTGGCTACTACAGCATTCAACAAGGACATCAGAATTAGCGTAAAACAAATAACAATAGTTTGAAAGACAGAGACAATACATTCGGGAGCGGCGTAATCAACAAAATGGGAGAATCCTGCCTCGGATAATCCAAAACTGCTTTGGAACAAATATGCCGGACCAGCATATGACAGCTTTCTTCTAACACGTGACGGCGGCCGTGTTTTTGGTGGAAATGCTTTTCCGTTCGGGGACAATTGCAGTCGTGTAAGTTATCCAATACAAGACAAAACCATCGACATCGAAAGCTCATGGAGTTTGAAAAATGGAAGCTCATATTCTGTTTTGCATGACACAGTCAGAATCTGCGATCATTCGCCATCACAGATAATGGATGGGGTACGCATATAGGCGAAAAGGTGCTGGGTAACTCGATAGCGAAGAAAAAAGCAGTAAAAGAAACGTGCCAACTTCCCTAGATAGCAACCCTATTTCAATCCCACGAATTACTCAGGTTTGATCCAGACCCTAACTCCATCTCGAACACCACGCCCCTCTATCCGCATAGCTGATTCCCCAATAAGAAACTCTACGATCGCACGCAAGTGACGATTTTCATGCTTTTTCGTCCGACAGCATCGTTTTTCCCTGAAAGGCAGCCTTTGGGGAAGGCGGAGTCTGGGAGGTGGGCAGTCACTGCGAAGAAAGGAGTGGTCACTGAAACATATGACTGCGCCTATAGCGGGCCCCTCCCTTACAACTGCTTTGCCGGCCCAAACCGTACAAGGCTTATTCGTCCGTGCATCACTTTACCCTCCCGTATTTCCAACTTCTATACCTGATCGCAGACCAAGTTTCTAAATGGGAGCCAAGCATAACCCTTCCTTTGTGCTCCGCTCCAGTACAAGGACATTATGACAGTCGGCGTAAGCTGAAAAGATCGAAAGTACGCGACCCTGCGCATGTATCATTTGGATCGTGTAACAGCGACGCCCTCCATTTTTCATTGTCTATTGCGACCCTACTGCTCTGAATGCCAACACAAAGATGATGAATACGGAATAGAACAAAAACATTCTAATTCTAGTCCAGGCCTTGAAATCGTGGTCCAGATTAAGCACAAAAGTGTTAGGCTTATTGAATTTGGCTTATTTCAACTTTGCATGAAAGACAAACAGTCGTGCTGCTGGGGCAAGAACAACAAAACGAAATTATCACAAGAATGCTGAGTTGTGGGCAAAAGTCGTGCCCCAGGCGGGAGTCGAACCCGCACCTCACGCTTTCCGGGCGAGTGCGCTATCCGTTACGCCACGGATAGCGCACTCGCCCGGAAAGCGTGAGGTGCGGGTTCGACTCCCGCTTGGGGTTTTCCCCATAACTCAGCATTCTTGTGATAACTTTCGCAACGCGAACTGCGGCGTAAAACAGCAGTTATCATATGAAACATCTTCAAAATGAACATTATTCACGCTACAAAAGTTTCTACCGCAAAAGCGCTTCAGTTGAAGGTTAGAGGTGACAGCAGGTAACCCAGTGTAAGAGGGGCCAGCCGTACTAGCTCTCGACAGCTAGTCAACAATGAGTCGTTCATTTTAGTTTACTTGTTGACTTTCGACTTATAGAACAAAGGTAGGCAACTCAGCAACTCCACTGTTCAGGGCTATGGCAACACTCGACCCAGCTGGCTGGACGACAAGGATTAGAGATCGTAAAAGCCTAGCAAAAAGTGGGGCTGACTCTTGAAGAAGTACGAGCACAAGATCAAAGATAGCAGAGGTGATACCATTGAAGAGCTGAAGGAGGTCAAGCGGATGGAAGTGGGTTGATGTCAGTTGGAAAGGTTTGTGTACGAATGAAAGCCGGCAGATTTCAATTAAGCCGTTGAGTAACAAGTGCGAGAACCGGCGTATGCCATTGGAGCAGCTGTTCTGATGGTTCACATCGAGAGAAGCTGGACAAGAGCATAGAACAGATATTGGGCGTGAGCACCACGAAATCAGACCGAACCCAGCTCGGGAGACCTGACCCCTCACCGCGGCTTGGATCTGGATCTCTATTCTCGAAAAGGTTATGAAATTCAGATCATGAAGGCGAGAAAGCTGACATTATAATTTTTAATTTTTACCGTTTAGTTGAGTAATAAACAGCAAAGAGCAACAAAAACACCAGGGAAACCCAGATAGAAACAAGAATGACTTTGAAGAACAAGAAACAAGAATGAGTTTGAGGTAACTGTCAGGATTTTGATGCGAGAACCCCAGACTTCGGCATGCAAAACTTTGGAA
>MU949224.1:0-21520 GCA_036418165.1 Cooperia oncophora
AATAAAAAAGATACTTTGGGCGAGTCACATATCAGCGAGCTTTGCGCAGCCCATATAGGAGACGCAGGATACGATCACCAGGGTGTAAGATAGACAGGATATTCCTCGATCAGCAAGAGCAGCCTCCTGTTCCCGTCCTCCATGTACACCGTAATATGAAGCCATCTCCACTAGCAGCTCGAGTGGGGAAGGTTTCTGGAATTCACGTCACCTCCAACAGCTGCGAAAATTCTTGTATAAAGTTCCGACAGCCACCTGGAGACCGGCACTCTTCATTTAGATACCTTCAATTTTGAGCAGCCCCGACAACGTCGCTAATGACCTGGATATCATCTGACCGCAGCAGCCATGGAGCAGGTTGATGGTATGAATGGGAGTTCTGGAATAGAAAACTCATATTTTCTTGGTGGACCTCGGACTGGAAGCCAACGTGAACGGTTACATTGGTCAACTCGAAGAGAATATCCTGCCTTCATGTCGTCGCCTGTACCATCTTGGAAACTTCGTACTGCTACAGGATTGGGTGCCAGCACATGGAATCGAAGGCGTTGGACTTTGACTGACTCTCGTCTACTTGGAATCGAGTTGACTTTCGCCTACTTGGAATCGAAGGGTCTTTAGAACGAACAAGATGGAGTATCCGATTGTGTTACCTGACCCTAACCCTTTAGATAATCGGGTCCTGTAGAAGCTCAACAGGGTCGTCTTCGCTGGCGGAGAAATCAGCGACCTCGCTGAACTCAGGCACCGAATCACGGTCGTGTGGCAGAATCTCGATGGCGCTCGTCCAGAAGGCTGTGGCGGAGTATAGCGATAGTGTACAATGTGTTGTTGAACATCATCAAAGAAATCCAATCAGCATTCAGTACAGTGTTAATTATAGCACGTTGAAAGTCGACGGAGAGAAAGACACTTTTTATTGGTCTCCCTGTTCGGGGGAATTCACGGGTATTCAACTCCAAACTTCTTGCAATGCAGTAGGTGCCCAGTCCTAATAGTAATCCTCTTCCTTTGACTCATGCTTCAAGCCATCTGAAAGATGCCCGATGAGGTTGAGGTGAAAGCCTATACTCGGTGATTCGTCATCCTGATACTGACTTTGTTTGCCGGGACCTAGATCTCACGTACTTTTGGGCTTGCTCAGAGTTGTCTCTGGCTATAAGTTACTTTATCTTTCGCTGACGATAATTCAGTAACACAGTAACAAGGGACATCAAAAAAAAATTCTAAAATAGAAAACTCCGACTTTATGGCTTCTTCTGAGTTTTTTCCCGTAGCTGTATCTATATATGTATGCATGTAAATATGTATGTCTTAGTTTGTCAGATAAGTGACTATTTTTTTCTCGCACAACTTTTTCATATGGAAAGTGTGGAAAGTGACAATTGTTCCCAATGTGTTCTACACTGCTTGATCTATAATTTTCCGCTCTAGAAGGTAGTATAAGAGCCTTGCTACATTTTTTGATCTCCGATTTCAATGAAATGGAAATTCGGGTAGAGACAAGAGTGAATTTCGACAATAGCTTTTCTGCCGTTTACCTCAGCTTTCAAAATACAGAAGGAGCTCAAAACTTGTTTTATATATGAACGAGGACGCAACTCCTTGAGACTGCTCAAACCGCTGTAGGAGGCGATCAAAGAGTTGCGAAATTCAGACCCCTTGCTGATTGCATTGGAGCGGATGCCCTTCCGGCGGGAGACCCGCCGCGCAGAACCCATCCACTGATTTCGAGCTTCTCCATTTTAGTGGAGCTTGATTATGATAACCAAGTGTTCTATGACCTATGATGATTCTTCAATTTTTGACGAGAGTCTCCGCGTGAATAAAGTAATTCCATAAGCTCTCAGTTAGACTCAGTAGGGCAGTAGGCTTGACGCTTGTCTGTGAGGTTGCAGTTGAAATCTTTATCAATCAATCACATAACCTGTCGTAAGCATTATCAAGAGCATGACCTCTCTGCTATATTTTGAGTCGACGCGTATATTTTTCCCCCCACTTTTTTTTGTAAATACCTCAATAACGAACCGGCCTGAATATTAGAGGTGTGCACTATCACCATCCACTACTCGACGCCAACGCTCAGGCAGCTTCAATTCCATCCTTCCAGAAGGACGGGGGCTGAGACTTGAAGAATACGTCGAGTGCTTTTCTTCCGACCTTTTCAGAGAGCGCTGTAGGTAGCTGAATAGGCAACACTCGGAAGGAGCGAGGTCAGGGCTGGGCGACCATCAGCCATCCAATCTTCTCCAGCTCGGCCCTTTTCGGGGTGAGGTAGGGCGTTATGAGGGTGGAAGTAGATTTCCGCATTCGAGTCGCACGAGTATGGTGACGTGATCCTTTTCAAGCAAGCCACCCCAAATGCCGACCTTTACCCCAAGAAGTTCTCCTCTCCTGTCGGTGGTCCAGAAGCGGCATGGAGCACTGGGAGCCTCTGGGTGACGTGTGTGGAAGCGTTAATCGTCTGTTTTTTCTCCAGCAGCTCCCAGTGCTCCATGCCTCTCTGGACCACCAACAGGAGAGGAGAACCCTCTTAGGGTGAAGTTCAGCATTTGGGGTGGCTTCTGGCTGTTCTTCTTTGTCGACCACTGCCGCTTCCTCACAGGGTAATCGTAGAGGACCCACTTCTCATCTCCAGTGATCATCGAGCTCTTCTTTCGGAAAGTGAGGAGAGAGGTGCAGGTGGCCACCCTCCTCGAGAGGTCATAAGCGGACAGTTCATGTGGGACCTATTGACCGACTTTGCTACCAGACCGAACTTTTCCAGTCTACGTACCTCCGTCGGTTGATTATAGCCGAGGATGGTCGCCATTTCCCTGGTGGTTGGGTAGGGTCCTCCTCAGCGATGGATTGTAATACTTCCAAATCCAACTCCATCGGCCGACCCGACCTCGGAGCATCTTCGAGAGAAAATCTCCTTTCTTGAATTTGGCGAACCAAGTCTTGCATGTGCGGTAAGAGATGACGTCCTCGCCGTATGTATCCACTAGCTTGGTATGGGCTTCCTATGCATTCCAGCCGAAATCGTGAAGCAAAGCCAGGCTGTGGCATAGGTACATTCCGTGGTAATTGTGCGGCATTGTGGCCTGAAAGTGCAGGGTGGGTGAGTGATAGCTGACGTGATGAAAGAGCATCATGCACACACAGCATCGCGCACAGCATCGCGCACACGTGATAACGAAATACCAACATCCATGCAAACGAAGTACGGAAGGATAAAACACGGGGGGAAAAAATATACGCGTCGGCCTAATACTTAGCGACTTTTCCTGTGCTGTCTCAAGACATGCTCTCTAACGAAAATGAAAAAAAACGGGACTGACAAAATGCTCAGTTTCGTTGACCTGACTCTTTAAATTGAGCGCTTAAATATCAGTGGAAAGAGACACTTCGAGAAAACTAAGAAGACTATCGTATATAGCAAGGAATTCTCTACAAAATTGTATATACTCAATGGCGGAAACTTTTTATCTACAGTGCGATATTTCAAGTGAGGAAGAACGCAATTATTCATGAGCCAATCCAGTATTTCCACTGAGTTTCTGAAGAGTTGAAGTAAGGGTTCGGAAACGATAGGAGAAATGGGCTAGGAAGATGTCAAGTATTAGTAATCTAACAAGCGCCCGCTGATGACAAACCGTGGCGCAGAAACCCTTTAGCATATCCATTTTTTGGTTCGGAACCGCGTGATAAAAGTACGGCATCTTAGTAGCACGACAACTACTGGCTAGTTCCGCTCTCGCAATCTAGTTCGACCTCGATCATATTCTTGTTATTGAGATACTGGCGATCCACTTCCGGTCATAAGTGCTAATCTTACGAATAGTGTTGAATAATAAGCTGCATAAGGCGACGATTAGATCCGAAGAACTCGCCTGAAATTTGGCTAATTCGTTCCATTTGCAGTCCCGTAGGTTGGATCTTGAGTGGAGCCTTGATTCGTTTTCGTCTCTTTTTTTCCTTCAGGTGCATTCAATCATGTGATGATGCTGAGAAGGACGATCCACTGGCGCAGTATTTCCAAGAATTGAGATGTTTCGAGAATGATAACGCATTTCCTTGCCATGGGAGAAATCCAGTCGGTGGGTCAGCAAGAAGGTTGACGGCATGAACGTGATAGCACCCTCCGCTGCTTCACAGGACATCTAGGTGGTACGTTCGATCAGCCGATGAGGTGCACGAATAAAGCGAAGCATGAGGTGCGCCAGGAACGTGGACCGCGGTGGCTGCCGAGGAATGGTGAAAGCAAGTTCAAAATCTTATCGGTTCTGTCCGCATCACTCCGAAAGCGTGGTAAGTGGAATGATAATGGACAACTTTCAAAATCTGTGACGGAAGAACTTTTGCTGTAGTTAGGGTATGCTCATTAGAACGAAAAAACCTTCTAGTCAGGGTGCAGCATCGTAATGCACGGAACACGAGGAAGGTTCTCCGTACAATTTCCTCATCCGGCTTCATTTGTTTTTCTAGTGACACGTACGTGTGTAGTGATCTGCAATCCTTCGTAGTTGCGCTGCCACTCCTGCGCGAAATAGCGCTGGAGCAGACTAGGAAACGAAGTACCCCTTCTGAGGGCAATAACGTTTTCAGGTGCGGAGCTTTCAGAAATCAAGAGGCAAATTGTTAGAGCAATGGTTGCACTGTTCGGTTTCCTCACTACCAGCAATCTCAATTTCACAGATTACGGAATATATTGAAAGGGGTTCAGACGAGTTCGTCTCCCCATCTCTTGGGCGACAACGAGAAAAAGGTAAATGAAGAAGGTGCAAAAGAATCGCAGAGCAATTCCAAACGGAAAGTTAAGGCAAAAATGTTTTAGAGAGCTTTCATTCCCATCTTGATCTTGTTATACATATCAAATCTTCTTCTCTTCTTCGGCATTTGTTCCGGTCTGTGACGAGGGCTGCTATTGTAATATGATGACGCCAACCCTCCTGATTCAATGCCCATGTTGAGGTGTACGCTAGCTGTTTTCGAGTTTGCAGTCTTTGAGTTCGAGCGTGACGAGCCAGCACTGTTCGGTAGCCCTCTTCAACGCTTTCGGAGCAGACGGACGATGGTCCACAGACATTGTCAGCCTGTGGGAGAAGCCATCGATGGCACGTTCCATTCTCGCATTTTGTCTGCCATAGGGAGTGCACTGAACCATATACGAATGACATAGTTGCAAATACGGTCCAATCGCGCCATGCCTGCAGTCCATTTTCATCTTCATCAAACCAAGGCGAAAGGCGAACTTCAGCTGCTTTGATCGCTTTGTTTGCAGTGAGCTCTTATCTCTCTTATCTTCACAGGGAAGCATAACTCGAGCAGCGTGAAAGCAGAAACGTCTAAGGCACTTCTTTTGGAGATATCATGAGATGGCATTCATGACTATAACGGAAAGAGGTGGGAAGAGCTCATAATCTTGATGTATCCCGACAGTGATGGAAAACTCCATTCAAACGCCCGCAGGAGAATTCGCTCCCAGGGCTTGATTAAGGGGAGCATGGTTGCTCAATCAGCTCTCAGGGACGCCGCGCTTTTGCAAAGCGTCACCATATACATCACGCGGCGTTTGGTCAAGTGCTGCCTTTTCTTAGTTGGGGGAAGTTACAGAACCACTCAAGATGTTTCTCCAGCTAAAGGTGAGCAACACGTTTAGCGTCTATGGTGCTACAGCGCGAGAAGATGCCACAAAGATTGGTAAAGCTGGACGACGAACACGGCCATCACCAGTTCATTCGAAGATATCAAGATATTCATGGTGTGCTAGAGAAGACGAATCGTACTGTATTTCGATCAATCTGTCCGGCTGCCCTTCTTCTTTCACATCGCCACCTTTGTAGCTAGCTATGCACCTTTTTTCTTCGACGATCTAAGTGAATAGCTTCGTCAACCCCCTGCAGAGAAACAGCGTTCTGACTTCCACAGAACAGCTGCGAAGCCGCCGTGGCCTGTTGCTTTGCCGCCTTCGTTTTGACCGACTTTTTTCTGCGTTGGCAGAATTGGCTGAAATTTGTTCACTGGGGTAGTTTGACCTCCTGAACATGAATATCACATCCGCTAGGCACGAAACCTCTGGCGCCCGCGCCACAGGCGCCGGCGCCAAAATACCTTAAATCACCAAATTCGCTGAAAACTTGTTCCTAGGGGTAGTTTGACCTCCTGAACACGAATATCACATCCGCTCAGCCTGAAACCTCCTGCAGCCTGCGCTACAGGCGCTGGCGCCAAAACACCCCAGATCACCGGCGCCTGTGGCGCAGGCGCCAGGAAGTTTCGGGCTAAGCGAATGTCATATTCGTATTCAGGAGGTCAAAATACCCCAGGAGACAACATTTGAGCCAAATCTGTCCACGGAGAAAAAAGTCGGTCAGAAACTGGCTCAATTCTGGATGGTTGGGGCAGTGAAGGGTAAATAATACCTCGATTTCCATTCTTCTATCTCCTGTTACCTGTAAGGGTACCTTCTGACTGGAGCCATATGTTGGTAAGGCACAGGAGATAGCCGGATGGGTTCCACTGCTGAGATGCGCTCAAAGTAGTCACGCCACCGTTGCACCATCCTCTTCCACCATAGGAAGATATTCCAACTTTCATTTATGCCACAAAACGTTTCTATACTATCGGTTAGGTGATGGCTAGAATTGGCAAGTTTGATCAGATACCGCTCATCGACGCGCATTTCCAGTTTCTTGCCGAAATCGTCAGAGTGAACGGCCCTCACTGCCTTCTTTGCCGCTCTTCGCTTCCCGGTACTGTCGCCAGTTGTCAACTGAGTTAATCGAGAAACACGTGATAGAGCCCCTTTTTCTTCTTTTGAGCCTCCTTTTCAATTCGCTTTCGGCTTCATAGCCGACTCGGAACAAGCGGCTTGAGTTATCGGCTTGGCGTCCTCTTTTCAGGTTTCAGACATTTGTGACCTTAGCTAACCGAATGAGAGAAATCGCAGCTGTCTCCCGCATCTTTCTTTCACTCTATCTGTCTTTTACTCTTCGTTCCATTTGAATTGTATGTACAATTCTCTATTTGTATGTGCCTCTTATTCCTCTCTTCAGCGATGACTAATCATTGTAACTTTCACTTTCGTTATCTGGTGGCTATCGAGCTGCTCCAAAGGTCAAATGCCTATCATCAGCTTCATCTACAGGCAGCTCGCTCCGCCCCCTCCAGACGTATAAATACAGGACAGTGCTCACTGTAGAACATTTATCTTCCTTTTGCTCTGTCTTGGGCGGCGGCCCACTCATTACTCTCTCCTCTTATTCCCATTCTTATTATTGCTGTAATCCGCAACTGTTTAATACCCAAGTTTGAGGTGAACGGTATTTCATTCGACTTCTCGAGCAGACGTATCAAGACCCGCGTTGGCAGATAATACAACACGAGCAAACTACCATATCCCGGGACCCATAACCGAATCCGTCATGACAAATGCAGTCATCGTTCGCAGAGCCCTTGTGTGGGCTCAAGTCACCAGCGAGAAGTGTACCGTCCTGTGCTGGTGCCGCAGCCACCCTACCTAGCAGAGGCCAGATCTCATCCTTGGATTGCTTGGAGCATCCAGTTTGTAGGGCATATGCAGAAAAAGTGGTACAGTCGTTGCCCGGCAACGACAAATTCTCATCAAACAGTCGACAAACGGGCAACGCTTGGGAAAAAATTAATATCATTCCAGGATAATTGAGTCATGAAGACGCTGTACGATTACACACACATCACTTGGAGTTTCTGGTGCACCGCAAGTAACTAATCTCAGAGCGCAGCCAGTTTTTTTTCTTTGCTACTAGGCCATCTCCTAGACTGCACGCTCCCAGACGTTGCAAGATCCTCGGACTAGCCTCATGCCGTGCCGTCTTTGCCATCGGAGACCCTCCCATACTTTTCACACTCGCCGGGCCTCGCAGGCACGCGTATGTTACCGCATAGCATTGTTCTGAAAATCACGACATTGTGATGTGACATAGGTGTTCGTGGGCCTTCACTAAGGCTTGTTACCCAAGTATCCGTGTTCAGCTTAGCCCGCAGAATGGAATAATTCTCAGTGACATCGCGTGGATTTACGAAATCCACCACTGGTTACAAATATCCAATCCCTCTCGTTTTCCTATGTTGCAACCGTGATCATCTCGAGAATGCTGCATCATTCCATTGTGGCCGCTATAATGATATGAGCTTCTTGCTGGAAGGTTCTTGCTTACAACCTGGATCCCTCAACAGCAGTACGAGAAGCGAATCTAATTTTGCTCTGTTCATGTCAATTGTGCATCGTAAGAGAAGCTTGGAGCTTATCATCGACAGATTTTTGCAATATTATCTTAATCCGCTTTCTGAAGATAACCGTATAACCGCTAACATACTCTTATCAATTGACAGCATCCTTGTCACCTGTCTCTAATTCCCCCCTTCTGAACCTTCATTGTTTCACAGTGTTAAAGCCCTCCCGCCTCGAAGATGGCTATGATGGCACCATGCTCCCTTCCTTAAAAGTCTATATGACTTGTTATCTATTTCCGTCGCCGATTTTTTCCTTCCCCTTATATTGCCTGATCCAAAGCAACTTGCTGCTATTGCTGCCACGCGCGCTATGAATTTGGTGACCTTCCTGCCCTGAGACACAGGGTCCTGATTACTGAGAAGATCACAGTGCTTGCTCATAACACTAGCCTCGATTCCATGTTTCAAAACGAGGCCAATTCCCTCATATTCCTAATAATCATTGATCACTTGCGCAGTGCTCATCACACTTCTAGAAACAAGCACCATTCTTTGGAAACAGGGACACCCTAACGATCTAAATTTTAGGGGGTAGCGATTTCGAGGGGATGGCGTAACGTCTTGGCATTTCAGTGCTCTCGAAGATGATGAAACAGGTTTTATGTATCTACCTGTGCATGGCTCTTACCACTCCTCAGTGAAACCTTTTCACTCAGGCGTTCACTTTCTGTCGAAACTCGATAATTCAGCACTTAAACCATTATTGACTAAATCGTAGGAGCATAAAAACATGTCGGGTAAATAAGCATGTGCCCACTGACTCTTTGACCTGGTCGCAGCTTCGTCGCCAGTACAGAAAAGATGCCAACAGAGATTGACTCCTATCAGCCCTTATCGGACATTATATCATCTTCTATCTCCCACTACCCATATTTCGCAGCCACCCCCGAATTACTGGGTTGAGGCAGTTGCCCACTGTTGCCAAAGCTTGTGCTATGGATTCTTCAGGGCGTCAGCTGTTACCATTTCCTGAAACCTACGAATGTTGCTCCCATCCTGCCCCCTGTACCACTTCTTTGGACCAAAGTGCTGTCCTTGCTGTGACCCAAGCTCTGTTCCCTCCCAGACAATCCCATTCCCGACCCCCGTGTTCTCTTATCAACAGTTATCACTTCCTGCGCCCCATTATTAATGTCCTTATCCTGCCCCTTATATAACCTCTTGGTACCAAAGTACTACAAATGCTGTGACCCGCGACATGAAGTTGTACCCTCACTCCCACGATTCCCCTATGCTATCCTACTTATCACTTCCCGCCACGCACCAGTAATAAACTCTTAGCGACAGAAGGGAAGTTATGAATTTCCAGTCACACACACTCGTATACACACATTCACATTTCCAGTCATGACACACATAAACACACATAACACATAAAGAACACATAGAGAAAGCACACACAACACGTACACACACCTAACACACAAAGGAAAATACACATATACATACCCACACCACACACATACACACATATAAACATACATAGCTTCTGGGTTTCGGTGAGCGGGACAACTGGGAAGGCAACAGACAATGCCACTTACGAGGACCACAGGGCCTTCGTCCCTCACTGGTGCAATCCAAAAGCTGGGAACTCTTAGAGATTGTGGGCCAAACTAATTGCACAAGCAGGGTCGCCTACTGCTCGAGCGTTTGTCTTCAAGCATCATATGAGCATACGGTAGAGAATCACTAGATGTAGGAAAGAGAAACAGTTCATGCTATAGGAAGAAAGTACACAGCCGATGAAGATAAAGCCGCTACATAGGTACAGTGGAACTAAACGATCGCGGTGTAAAGCGCTCAGATATCACTAGCGTGGCAAAGGCGTAGTGTTCCTATAACTCACACTTAAAAAAGTAGATGGCACGCCCGCTACGATTGCCAACGGAGCCACCTGTGCTAGAAAGAGCCTCTACTCGTGGGATAATCGCATATTCTGGCATTAGTGTTCCACTCAGCATAGCTGTATTCTGATCAATGTGAAAATTAGTCCAATGAAACAGTTTAATGAAAAGAAGTATTGTGAACTAACGTGAAGAAGCTCCATTCGATGACCTAGTTAAACCGGCACATAACATTCCAGAAGCACACACGCAAGCCCAAATAAGAAAGAAGCTGCAGTCGCCAAAGGTAACGAGTCGCGCTGGAATTAGAATATTACAGAGGCTGTAAGGTCTGCTAGACCAACGAATCAAGGGTGTTATGACAGAAAGAAATCACCGTCCGTCGTACAGCAAGCTCACCTGGGAAATGAAAAAAAATAGACGGAGAAGTTACAGAACTGACTCTATTAAGCACATTGAAGCGTTCATAATTGTTTCTTATTCGGTTGCCTCGCTCTTTGCCGCTTGAGACCTGTTTTTCCCTATCTTTGCATCATCAGTATCCGGGAGCCCTGTCAACGATGGCGTACTAATTCCAGGTGAGGTTTTAGGGTAATGCACAAGTTCTGAAACCTGAGCACCACCCCGATTTGCTGGCGAGTTGAGTTGAGAATTCACTCCGTCAGAGTTATAGCCTCGCTCTCATATTACAAGTGAAACAGACCACAGCCATTGAGTTATCAAAGCAATGTGAAGTTAACCCTTCCGTCGTGGCTTTCGTAAGACTCTTCGAAAGAGAGCGTTTGTGCTGAATGCGGCTGTCCTGGACGGAAAGAGCAGTCGAGAAGCCGCTAGGCACGCAGCAGCAGCACCGGCGTCGACTCAAGCAGCCAGTTAGTCTACGTCGTGCAGCCAACCCGACTGGTCGCTCCTCTTCGCTATTCGCACAGCTGACATCGTTATCCATTCATGCTCGCAGCACTTCAACTTAAACGAGCCATGCTGCGAAAGAAAGCAGGATCACCCTAAGCCGCCGGACATCCCAGGTAACTAATACGAGCGGGGTGCATCCTCCCATCCCGGATAGCCGGAGGGGAGGATGTTCCGAATGCCACTAATGGGCCTCATAGCTCATAGGAATCAGGCAGGATCCGTCCCCGTAAGCTAAGGTCTTTTCTCTCACTTATTATGGATATTTATTCCTTCAGTTGTTGTTCAGTTGTTTATTTGCTTTCAGTGGGTTCAATAACTTATTAAATCTGTGAACCGCTGTTCATATCATAACTATACATAAGATTTCTTGATCTTCTAGTCGTCGAAGTCATGTGGGTTTTTGGTTCAAATCAGATGTTAAAGGCATCGTAGGTCTGACCAGATATGGCGGCAGTCATACTTAGGTAGGGTTCATGAATGGGGCGTAGGTAAAGGAGTTCACACCAAGCAGTGACCGCACAGCACTGACCGTGTAAGGGCATTGAGGGCACACAGGCTGCGGATAGCAACAACGCACCCGCGTGGCAACAACGTAGGCGGACGGAGGCGAGCGCTCGTAAGTTCCCTGCACGTACTCGCACCGGGCGCGGATCCGCCTCCATATGGACAACAGTGCTAGATTAGAGGGGCCTGACCACCTGGTAAGATGCTAGGCACTTTGGGGAAAGAAAGCCGCCTCCAGCACGAAACCCGTAGCTGTGGGTATGCTCACCTTTACCTAGGGAGACCTCTGCATTCTCGCTCGTGAGGGCCCACAGCAGATATCAAAGCTGGACTCGTAACTAGCATCTGTATATTCATAAGTCAAAAAACATTTCCCCTTGAACAGCCGGTCAGACTCAGCATCCTTGCCCCGTAAGTCTAGGAAATGGGATGAAAGACGGTAACAGTGCAATCATGTCCTGGTGTTTCGCTTTCTACATGCGAGCGATCATCTGTCTTTGCGGCCTCCATTTTGTTAAGTGGAGTTTGCGTGAAAAATTTTCACGCCTTCGCTTCCACGTCGATCAAGCGCTACTCGATGAGTAGGGACTGTCTCCTGGGGACTGACGCTAATATATTAGGTTGTCCCGAAAGTTCGTGATAGTTGCAAAGTTTCTCCTTTCTAGGATATGTTTATTCCAGTGAAAAGCAATTTTGATCAACAATGTACAGTAGTGGAAAAAAAACCTTGGAACAAGCCCAAGTCGCGCGCTTTTCAATGGTTTTACATATAATTTTTGAATCGCACATGGAAACTTTTTTTGCTCAACCCGAAGTGCGCCTTCAAATGCTTTTCTGGAAAATAAACGACTTTTGGTTGAATGAATTCGTTACCGGAACAAAATTTTGAAGATTATTGCGATGCGGCATGCCGCTGCCACTCTGATATTGGACCGGTTTTCAAAGTTTCTAATGCTTTGGAAACAATATAGGTTTCCCGAGAGTGGTAAAAAAAACGAAATCTAAGCGTTGAGCGAACCTTCAGACAGGTGCGATGTGATTCCCATGGGTCGCATATCACTAGAAACTCGGTGGTCCCATAAAAGAGTGGCAGCGGCATGCGGCATCGCAATAATCTTCGAAATTCTGTCCTGGTCGAGAATCTTATCAACAAACTTTATTTTTTGAAATAACAAAACGAACAATGGAATGGAAAGGAACAACAGTGAAATCAAGGCATACTTGATTCGAGCAAACAAAGTTTTCATGAGCAATTCAAAAATTATAAGTAAAACTAGTAAAAAGCGCGTGATTTAGGCTTATTGCAAAATTTTTTGCCGCGACTTTTGATTCTTTTGACGATTTTTTTAATGTGTTACCTTATTGGCAACTTGTTGCCAACCACCAGCAAAGAGTGGTTGAATTGCTTCTAGAAGCTTTTTGGTTACGTGCCGAGAAAGGCAGCTGAGTCATTCTTGAGGTTAATAAAATAATGGGGATTTTCATCTTCCCCTCGCAGTTGACAATACCGCTGGCTACCACAATGCTGAGGAGAAAGAATTCCCTCCGAAGGAAGAGAGAAAGACCTTCACATACACAGTCTCAGCGCCCTACTAGATTGATAAAATTGCGCGACCGGTTCTGCCCTTTCTGGGTATCTAGCCACTGTCGCTTCCCGTGGAGGGTGGGGACGATTCACCTAGACGCACGCTGTCTCCAATCTGAGATGAGAATCTGTCATCTCATGAGAAAATTTTGAACGGACTTCGATATTTTTTGAAAAAGAAGCGAGGCCCTCTGTCATTAGCGCTTTCAAAATAGCCTGGACAACGGACAGCAGGTGACAAGCCTTTCGAGATGATGCTATAGCGTTCGCAGGAGCCGACGCGCACTCGCAAGGCCCGCCGAGTGTGGAAAGTATGCGAGGGTCCTCGGTGCAAGGACGGCATCGGGGGCGACCAGGCTAGTCCAAATTTCAGGCAGTGTAGCGTGTAAAGTCCGTATTGCAACGTTGAACGTTGGAACCTTGACCGGACGTTCATGTGAATTAGCAGAGGCACTAGAGCGCAGACGAATCGATCTCTGTGCAGTGCAGGAAACAAGATGGTCCAGCTGCAAGTCGAGAGATATGGTCACGGCTTCGAAGCCAACCTTTGCGGCAAGCCAAGGACCACTAACGGTGTGGCCGTAATCGCCTTACGACGTTTCCGTGCTCGATAGCTAGCGTGGAACGTTTCGACGATCGGCTGTCGAGCAACGACTTCTTTTCTGCATATGCTCCGCAGACGGGATGCGCTGATCAATAGAAAGGACGAGTTTTGGACACTGCTTGAGAAGACAGCTGAGGTACCGTCAGAAAGCGTAATTGTCGCTGGTGACCTTAATGGGCACGAGGGCGCAACGAAAGACGGTTATAGAGTCGTTATGGTGGTAGGTTATGGAAAACGTAACGTCGATGGCGAACGCATCCTCTGATATGCAGAAGCTTATGATCTCGCCATCGTGAATACAGTTGCAGAAACGTGACCCCCACCTAATAACCTTCTACAGCGGGAGCGTCAGAACACAAATAGACTTTGTTCATGTCGAGCATCAAATCAACGATCTCTCGCATTCAATCAAGAACCGTTACAACTGTCGACGAAACTTGGAAGAATGCTGCCAAAGCGATTGCCGAAGCTGCTCGCTCTGAACTTGGCACAATGAAATATGGAACGCGCACACTTGAAAAGCAGGCATGGATGTGGACAGATGACGTCAGGGTAATGGTTTGAAGCGCTATTACTTGTGGCGAAAAATGCAGCAAAGAAAGCTGTACCTGCTACAAATCCTCTCAGTTCCAGAGATTCAGAAAGAATTTGGGAGCGGGAGACGGCTCATTTACCAGCTTACTAAAGCTCGTCACCGCTATACCAACCATGCGGAAAGGTTCTTGGCTATCACGACGAGAAGGGGCCGCTCTCCGAGCCCTGCAAAGTGCCGATTCGATGCGCGACTACTTTGAGGAAAGTTCCATAAAGTGATGAACACACCCGGTCATCCTTGTGCCCTACCGATACACGGTCCCGTTTACAACATAAGTGTGAACGAAACCGTGGCAGCTCTAAAGAAGATGAAGCCGGGAAGGCAACAGGTCCTGAGGATGTGGCAGCCGAAGCAGGGAAATCACGCTGCCGAATGGTTGACAATGTTTTTCAACCATGTCGTTGCAGAGAGGAAGTATGGCAAGAGAGCACGACGGTAAAATCTGGAAGAAAGAAGGCAGTTCAGACCGCTAGAATTACGGTCCAATTCGCTTGCTCTCGCACAGCATGAAAATTTTTGAGCAAATTGTTGATAAGCGTATTCGTGATATCGTCCAGCTCCCTACCAACCAGTCTGACTTCGTGACCGGATGTAGAACCATCGACCCCATACGTGCCACTCGCCTTTTGCTGCAGAGACATCGCGAGCAGAAGAAGCATGTTTATCTAGCCTTCCCTTAATTTGGAGAAGGCATTCGACCGTTTCCCACGTGAAGTTATATGGCATGCCTTACGGCAGCACGGCGTTCCCGAAGAGCTGATTGAGTGGGTACGCATCCTGTACTTTAGCCCAACAAGTCGAGTGCGAACTAGCAGGCATTCCGATGGGGTTTCCCATCACGGCTAGCGTGCACGCACGTGAAGCGCTCCCGCCTCTCGTTGTCCGAGTGAATGGTTGGAATGATTGGAAATGGTCTCGAGAACAATTGCAAGCTTGGGCTGAGCGGTTAAAAACTTCGGGCTCAGATTAAACGTCAAGAAAGCCGAGTACCTGACGACTGGCCCCGACGAGTCTGGTTCCCTTAGAGTCGGCGGCAGTGTGCTAACGCGAAAAACATTTTTCAAATACCTCCATCAACAATTACGTCTGCAGGTAGTCTTGACTAGCGCGTGTGAGTGCAGCCTGGTCTAAGCGGCGGCTATGACTACCGTTCTCTGTGACAAGATCGCCTCTAACTGAAGATCTATATGAACGTCGTTCGAGCAGTCGCGATATACGGTGCTGATAGCTGGCCGACCAAATCAGTTGAAGCGCTCCTCGGAGTCATGGAGATGAAAAGGTTGCGATGTACCGCCGGTGTCACGCGTATGGATCACACACGCAATGATTACACAAGCAAGAGATTCGGTGTAGCATCGCCTTCGATGATACGGTCATGCTCTTCACGCGAATAGTGATTCCGTGCGTGAGAATGGTATTGAGCTCGAGGTTCCCGAAAAACGGCCGAAAGGAGGCCCCGAGCAGAGCCACACTGCATGCGGACTAAGATAGTTGGCACTCATCCCGATCAATCATTTAATCGGGATGGGTGGCGTCACAAACTAGGACGAGCGGACCTCGCCACAGAGCGGGGCGGGACAAACGCCGAGGAAGAAGAAGAAGAAAAAAGAAGTAGAAGAAGGAGAAGAAGAAGAAGGTGTGAGGACTAGATAGCGAGATTGATTTGCACGAATTGCTTTCAATCAAAGCACACAGTAGCTCCGAATCCAAGGCGGGTGGCCTCCCTGGACGAAGTTTTTCTCCTAGGCAGAAGTCACTCAAGTACAAGAGATCGGGCCAATGCAACGCCGTGCTGTGGAAGAAACCATCAGGACCTAATTCAGGAGAAATGCCTGTGGCTCTAAGCACGTTGTGGCTCTGTGGAGATTTATATAGCGAAGTGTGTCGAAAATGACAAAATTAGATTACCGTTTTGAACAGCGACTGCGAGGGATGGTATGTAAACTGTAGGAACACTATGCATTTGCACAGCTTGGCCATAAGGCCACAATAACTGATCTCAAGTGCTACGGAAAAGTTTGCATACGAAGATTGTTAAAGATGGTCACGAACTTTCGGGACAACCTAATAAAAAGCGCGCTTAGTACTACAATTCTTGTCCCAGTCTGGCAGGATATCCTTATCACAGCGTTCCTGTTGCTTGAAAAAGGGCCATCTCGAGAAGATCTTGAACCACTTCGTTTTCTCACACTACGAATTCCTTATATAAGATAACGATCTAGTCTCAATTGGACATCTTACAAGGTAGAACAGAGATATGACACATTCGAATTAATATTACAAGAACTGGCACCAGTTTTCGTTAAAAACGGCGCAACAGTTAGTGTCTCAGAACCACTTCAGAGACCAGTGACTTCTTTGGTTCTGTTAGAAATTTTTAACGAGTCATAACTTTGAAATTCAATGAGATCACTGACTGGTATATTATTATTGCAGAGCGCTATCAGACCACCGATGCATATTGCTGTCTTGGCATAGGAAAATAAAAGTGTTTCGAAAAAAAGCGTGTGCCTACGTAGACCCATGATCATTAGAAACTCCTGCAATGTGTCATCATTTGAGTGGGATCTCATCCATATTGAATATTTTCAAAAAAATACCTTCATCCCATTTTCTTTCTCAGAGGCTACTTTAATGGCAGTGAGTAATAGGATCAGAAAAAGGAAGTCCTCCAAATCTAAATACATTGCCTCCCAACTTAGATTGGTCGTTACTCTTTGGTAAGTTATAGGGAATTCATTTTTTGACATAGAATGGTCGACCCGAAAGAGAATCTGCTCCATCAGTCCATTCATTGCACTGCCTACAATGCTCGGGCATGTCGAAAACAAGTCCTACCATAATACACTTATGATGCTGTTTGAATCAGAGTGGACAACGTGGAGATTTGCTTCTTTTTCAATTCTGCATAAGACACACCCGAAGTTCCGTTTGTACACCGCGTTGGCATGAAACGCGAACGTCCGTCAACCTCGTAGCGAAAGCCGCTAGAAGTTCCTCACTAAAAAAGTTCTCAGTGGTTCTTTCGCTTTTTTCCTCACTTAGCGGCTACAGGTGCAAATTCGAACGCCACCACATCTGCGAGTGAAGTTGGTCTTACCACACATATTTTCAAGGAAGACAGGAGCAGTTGGATCGGACGGCTTGCTTCTCTAAATCTGCATGGCGCCGAAATAAGTGATGTCAATCGACGTCGATTGAACTATTCTTATAGTTAGATAACTTTGAAAAAAGGATGTGTCCAGGCACGCTAAACTCTTCAGATGGAACTGGAAATGGTATTGCGCGCAGAAGGGAAAATGTTTTTCGTACATAAAAAAGCATAACAAACTCGTAGATGGAAGCAAAATTCAGTAGCAATTACAGCAAGGACATTTTTTGAGAGGAGGTCGTTTGGAATGGTTTAAGCACAGATAAACACCGGTAACAGAGATCCACAATCCTGCTTTTTCGCTTCAGAAATCCCTCTCAGAAGTTGCGGATAGTTGAAAATGTGTATTCCACAGCTTCTTACTTGTTATAAAGGATAACTTGCTTCTGAGCAAGTGGTGAATGAGAAAGTGATGGTGAATCAAGTTTCAAGTATCCGGCTCGTTATCATCTCATGTTTTTCAGGGAAACAGTACAAATGGTAAAAAATTCGGAAGAATAGCACGAAAATGTACATGTCAGAATGTGGCCATCTTTGGGCAAATCTCCGAACTTCGACATATGAAGATCGATATATTTGACGGATGGCATTACCTGAAAAAGGTGTAACAGAAGTTTACAAGGAGAAAAGAAAAGCGAATATGGAGATATGTGAGAGCACTTCTGTGAAGAAGACCAGGAGCTGCAGGTGTGCACAAAAGGTTGTTGAAGCAATCTTCCAGGCTTATCATACTGTAAGATGCCAAGTTCCCTTTAGCAGTGCTCGCCCCAAGTGGGGGAAATTGGTACGCAAAAATTTCAAACAAGAAGTCCAATGCTGGTGAGGCGAGACTTTTTGCCGAACTTTAGAAAGATCAGTCTTACACAGTCGTACAAGATAATATATTAGCAGCTGCTTCAACTCTACTGTGTTGTCTATCCTGCCTTGTGTCTATTCTGTGAAGTCTAGCTTCAAAGATGACTGCACGGTTGTGTCGAGGAAGGTAGATGGCAGTAGAATAGGCAGAGAATATTTATTAGGAATAACACACACAAACTAACTAAAAACGGCGAGTTCATGTACTCACGTGAGAGCATTAATTAGGCGCGAAAAGTACTACGTAATACGGTAGGTAACGATCAAAAGTAATGGTCATGGTGGGTCAGTAAATTTGAATACTGAACTTGTTGTAGTCAGCAGCGAAGTTGACAATGGCAGGTCGAACATCACAAACACTGTTTCCATATCCTTGCCTTCAGGGTACAGCATCGTTGTGCGAAACCCATAGGGGGGTCGTACTTGGCCGCTGGGGAGGGGGGGTCGTAATCTCAAGGGTCACTCAGAGCCGAGCAATGCTTCGACATTTCAGTTGATAGTGGGAGTGGAGCTATGGAAGTCAAGATGTTTAAAAAAATGAAGTTTATTATGAGTGTATTCTTTACAGCTTTAAATGCTACGTTTAACAGCCCTCTTTTCATGGGAAATCCCCAAGAATGGGTTCGTACTTGGCCGCGGGGGACGTGGGGAGTATCGCAAAAGTAGGCTCGCTAGGCATCAAACAGTACAAAGGTGTCATTGCTAAGGATTTTACCCCTAGCCTATCCAAAACCCATCCGGAATATTTCACCAACGGGGGATTGTTCAGTTTGCAACTAGGTAGAATACACAACAGTAGAAACTTTGCCGTTGCATGCTGCTCACCATTCCTCAAAAGCTCCGCACCTAAAAAAGATATAACCCCCGAACAGACCCCAGGACGTTGGCAAGTCCAACAACCGCGCTCCATTGACCTTTTTCCAAAGAAAGCGGTGCAGTCCTTGCGCCCTCAGCTACTGATGCCGATAATGAGCCAAGTATGGAACGATTTAACTGCCGGCCTGGTTATCCTTTTTTTTCATTTAGCTCTGCATTTTTTGTATTTTCCATGTTTCGCTTTGTTGTGTCGTGCATGTTTTCATTATTTCCCCGTCACCATTCATTGAATGCACATCTGAGGCCCTGACACGACGCTCACCTTGCGGCTATTTTTTTTCACCAATTCAGCTATCAATGATCACCATTAGCGCTATTTCAATTGTGTTTCTTTTACAAGTTGCATGTCATACATAGTTATCGAACGAGGAGTTTTATTTTGAATCCTAAGACAAAATTGTAGGTAATGCGAGGCTGTTGTTCAGCCTCATATTGCATGAGGCTGAAACAGCCTTTTATTTCCTGTATTTTAGAGCAGAGTGCGCCTTTCGAGAATCCAGATTCCATTTCAGGAAGTCATTTGTGGTGAACATGCATCTGGTTGTCAGTTAGAGCAGGAGGGGGGGGGGTCGTACCCACACCGCCATTTGACACATCCCCATGCTGTACCCTGCCTTGCCTTTGTGCTGTCCGTGCCGTGATGTCGGAGACGGAGCTGATTCGCATGTCGGACACAGATTTTGCCTCCAATGAGGACCTTGTAGAGCACTCGTCCTATTCGTTGAAAAACTTTTCCACCATTCCGTTCCGGTTATTCGCTGTATTGCGTACACGGGATCGCCTTTATCGAAAGAAGGTCCTTGGGCCTCATGCTTCTGGTTGAACTGTAGTTCCATTGGAATAGTGCGCGTCTGCCTTTCCTGTGGAGTCGGCTTGAGCAGCGAGAGAGCAGTTCGTAGTTTTGCTTGGAGTCGTTCGACATCCTTATACATTGCAGGGAGCGCAGCTCAAGGTGCCTGACGTTTCGGACGGAACACCTTGCTTTGCGCCCTCCTTAAGACGTGGTGTAATTTTTGACAGCTTGTACAGTCCGAGGTCGCTTTTGAAGACGTCTGGATAAGCGTCTTGTAGTTCTTTTGCAACTTGGTCGTTGCTTGAAGTGGTGCTGCTGACGTTGATTGCGATAGAATTCCGGGATCGACTCGTGGAAGAGTGTCCATGAGGCTGTAGATTCCCATCTTGGAAATCCATTCTGCACCAAGTAAGTTGGGCTGAGTCCGGCCGACATAGTATACTCCTTGAGCGGTCCTTGAGTTGAAGGTGTATGTGCAGCTGCGTTGACCAGGAATTGGATGCGATCTCCGGAGGCACTGTGAGCGATAAGCGACGGTGGCTGTAGTTTCGGTTTGCCCATTCTTCCATGTCGACTCATTGATGATCGTTATGTCCGCGGCACTGTCCACTTGAAAATTGACTGGTTTGCCATCCACCATTATCGTTGCATATCGTCGATAGTTGTCATCTCTGCTTGACACGGTGAATACTGCATCAGATCGCACGGTAGGCTTCGATGAATATCGGCTGGATCGCAGTAGTCGGTTTTGTCTCCTGGCATCGCAATATCCTTCCTTGTGACCGATCTTGCAGCATTTGTGTCGTCGATAGGTGCAGTTTCGGACGCTGGATCGCAGTGGGCGGCTGGCTCGCCTTCTGGTTCCGCAGAATCCTTCCTTGTGACCGATCTTGCGGCAGTCGGAGCATTTGTGTCGTCGATGTGCAGTTCGTGACGAAGTGCATTGCTCCGCATAGCCAGCATGGAGATGGAGGGGACTTCGGGGAGAATGAGGAGCGGTTCTCGGTTTTGTCGCGGACCGCTTGAGGGTGTTTAGCCAATTGAGGCTGGTGATCTGTTCGTCCTGCTGGTCCATGTCTGATCGCATGCACTTTTGATGATCCATCCTCGACCATTTTTGTGTCCTGCTTGAGATTTGTGAGCCGCTTGCACTCCTCTGTGAGAGATTGGACTGTGCACTTCGAGTCGGCTTCAATTTTGTCCAGCAGCTTGAGTCGTATGAAGGCGTCGTCGCTCGATTGTAATCCGCTGACGAAGATGAGGCACTTGAACTGGTTGTCGTCGCATTCGGATAGCTTGAACTTGGCGCATTCGCGGTTGACTCGTCCAGCATAGGTGATGAAGTCTTCGCTTGGATCCTTAGCTAGCTTCATGCAGGCGTAACGACGGCTGAATAGTGATTCTTGTGGTTCGAACGTGACGTCTCGTGGCGTCTTCGTTGGGATGTAGCTTGAACACTTCTCATATACGGTAGCGTCAAATTTGTGGGGAAGAAGTCGAACAAGAGTTGACTCGTCAAGCGTCTGAACATCTACTTTGAAG